>JAHUXG010009258.1:0-31830 GCA_020740815.1 Sciurus niger
CTGGAAATCTACAGGGACAATATAAGCCAATAGAGGAAATCTGCAATATCTCAGAGTCCCACTGACATCTGACCAATATGAGAAAACAAGGGAACAAAATGTCCCAAACAAACCTAGATACTATATCAATAAAACCCAACGAAAGCACAGCAGAAGAAATGTCAGAAAGGGAGTTCAGGATGTACATAATTAAAACAATCAGAGAAGCAAACACGGAGATGAAAGAGCAAATGCAGGCATTGAAGGAAGAGATGAAAGAGCAAATGCAGGCATTAAATGATTGCACCAATTGACAGTTTAAAGAGCAAATATGGGAAGCAAGGTATCATTTCAATAAAGAGTTAGAGATACTGAAAAAAAAAAACAGAAATACTTGAAGGAAACAATAAACCAAGTTAAAAACTCCATAGAAAGCATAATCAATAGGATAGAACACCTGGAGAACAGAACCTCAGACACTGAAGAAAAAATATTTAATCTTGAAAACAAAGTTGACCAAACAGAGAAGATGGTAAGAAATCATGAACAGAATCTACAAGAATTATGGGATATCATGAAAAGGCCAAATTTAAGAATTATTGGGATTGAGGAATGTTTAGAGAAACAAACCAAAGGAATGAACAATCTATTCAATGAAGTAATATGAGAAAATTTCCCAAATCTGAAGAATGAAATGGAAAACCAAGTACAAGAGACTTATAGGACTCCAAATATACAAAATTACAACAGACCCACACCAAGGCACATTATAATGAAAATACCTAACATACAAAATAAAGACAGAATTTTAAAGGCCACAAGAGAAAAGAATCAAATTACATTCAGGGGGAAACCAACACAGATATCAGCAGATTTTTCAATCCAGACCCTAAAAGCTAGAAGGGCCTGGAACAACATTTTTCAAGCTCTGATAGAAAACGGATGCCAACCAAGAATCTTATACCCAGCAAAACTTACCTCCAGATTTGACGACAAAATAAAATCCTTCCATGATTAACAAAAGCTAAAAGAATTTACAAAGAGAAAGCCGAACTACAGAACATTCTCAGCAAAATATTCCATGAGGAAGAGATGAAAAACAACGATGCAAATCAGGAATGGGAGGAACTAGCCTAAAGGAATAGCTAAATAAAGGAGAAACCAAATCATGTCAAAAAACAAAAATGAGTCAAATGACTGGGAATACAAATCATATCACAATAATAATCCTGAATGTTAATGGCCTGAACTCATTAATCAAAACACATAGACTGGCAGATTGGATTAAAAAGAAAAATCCAACAATATGCTGCCTGCAAGAGACTCATCTCATAGAAAGAGATACCCATAGACTAAAGGTGAAAGGATGGGAAAAGCATGCCATGTACATGGACACAGCAAAAAAGCTGGAGTATCCATCCTCATTTCAGATAATGTGAACTTCAAGCCAAAACTAGTCAGAAGGGATAAAGAAGGACATTACATACTGCTTAAGGGAAGCATAAATCAGCAAGACATAACAATCATAAATATCTATGCCCCGAACATTGGCTCATTCATGTACATCAAACAAATCCTTCTTAATTCCAGAAATCAAATAGACCACAACACAATAATACTAGGTAATTTTAACACACCTCTCTCGCCACTGGATAGATCCTCCAAACAAAAATTGAATAAAGAAACTATAGATCTCAACAACACAATCAGCAATTTAGACTTAACGGACATATATAGAATATACCATCCAACAAAGAATGAATACACTTTCTTCTCAGCAGCACATGGATCCTTCTCTAAAATAGACCATATTTTATGCCACAAAGCTACTGTTAGCAAATACAAGAAGATAGAGATACTACCTTGTACTCTATCAGATCATAATGGATTGAAATTAGAAATAAATGACAGAATAAAAAACAGAAACTTCTCCAATACCTGGAGATTAAATAATACACTATTATATGATGAATGGATAACAGAAGACATCAGGAGGGAAATAAAAAAATTCTTAGAAGTAAACGAGAACAAAGACACATCATATCAAAATCTCTGGGACACTATGAAAGCAGTACTTAGAGGAAGATTTATTTCATGGGGGCATTCAAAAAAGAAGTAGAAATCAACAAATAAATGACTTAACACTACAGCTCAAAGCCCTAGAGAAGAAGAGCAGACCAATACCAAAAGTAGTAGAAGACAGGAAATAGTTAAAATCAGAGCCGAAATCAACGAAATCGAAACAAAAGAAACAATCGGAAAAATTAACAAAATAAATAGTTGGTTCTTTGAAAAAATAAATAAAATTGATAAACCCTTAGCCACACTAACAAAGAGAAAGAGGGAGAAAACTCAAATTACTAAAATTCGGAATGAACAAGGAAACATCACAACAGACACGACTGAAATACAAAACATAATTAGAAGCTATTTCAAAAATCTATACTCCAACAAAACAGAAAACCTCGAAGACATCAACAAATTTCTAGAAACATATGAATTACCTAAACTGAACGAGGAGGACATACACAACTTAAATAAACCAATCTCAAGCAATGAAATGTAAGAGGTCATCAAAAGCCTACCAACAAAGAAAAGTCCAGGACCAGATGGGTTCTCAGCCGAGTTCTACAAATCCTTTAAAGAAGAGCTCATTCCAATTCTCCTCAAACTATTCCATGGAATAGAAGAGGAAGGAACCCTCCCAAACTCGTTCTATGAAGCCAATATCACCCTGATACCTAAACCAGACAGAGACACATCAAGGAAAGAAAATTTCAGACCAATATCCTTAATGAACATCGATGCAAAATTCTCAACAAAATTTTAGCAAATCGCATACAAATATATATTAAAAAGATAGTGCACCACGATCAAGTGGGTTTTATCCCAGGGATGCAAGGTTGGTTCAACATTCGGAAATCAATAAATGTCATTCACCATATCAACAGACTTAAAGTTAAGAATCACATGATTATTTCAATAGATGCAGAAAAAGCATTCGATAAAATACAGCATCCCTTCATGCTAAAAACACTAGAAAAAATTGGGGTAGTGGGAACATTCCTTAACATTATAAAGGCCATCTACGCTAAGCCCATGGCTAATATCATTCTAAATGGTGAAAAACTGAAAGCATTCCCCCTAAAATCTGGAACAAGGCAGGGATGCCCTCTTTCACCACTTCTTTTCAATATCGTCCTTGAAACTCTATCCAGAGCAATTAGACAGACCAAAGAAATTAAAGGGATACGAATAGGAAAAGAAGAACTCAAACTATCCCTATTTGCTGATGATATGATTATATACTTAGAGGAACCAGGAAATTCCACCAGAAAACTTTTAGAGCTCATAAGTGAATTCAGTAAAGTAGCGGGATATAAGATCAATGCACATAAATCTAATGCATTTTTATACATAAGTGATGAATCTTTAGAAAGAGAAATTAGGAAAACTACCCCATTCACAATAGCCTTGAAAAAATAAAATACTTGGGAATCAATCTCACAAAAGAGGTGAAAGACCTCTACAATGAGAACTACAGAACACTAAAGAAAGAAATTCAAGAAAACCTTAGAAGATGGAAAGATCTCCCATGTTCTTGGATAGGAAGAATTAATATTGTCAACATGGCCATACTACCAAAAGTGCTATACAGATTCAATGCAATTCCAATTAAAATCCCAATGATGTACCTTACAGAAATAGAGCAAGCAATTATGAAATTCATCTGGAAGAATAAAAACCCAGAATAGCTAAAGCAATCCTTGGCAGAAAGAGTGAAGCAGGGTGTATTGCAATACCAGATCTTCAACTCTACTACAAAGCAATAGTAACAAAAATGGCATGGTATTGGTGCCAAAATAGACAGGTAGATCAATGGTACAGAATAGAGGACATGGACACAAACCCAAATAAATACAATTTTCTCATACTAGACAAAGGGGCCAAAAATATGCAATAGAGAAAAGATAGCCTCTTCAACAAATGGTGCTGGGAAAAGTAGAAAACCATATGCAACAGAATGAAATTAAACCCCTATCTCTCACCCTGCACATAACTCAATCCAAAATGGATCAAGGACCTCGGAATCAGACCAGAGATCCTGCATCTTATAGAAGAAAAAGTAGGTCCAAATCTTCAACTTGTTGGCTTAGGATCAGACTTCCTTAACAGGACTCCTATAGCACAAGAAATAAAAGCAAGAATCAATAACTGGGATAGATTCAAACTAAAAAGCTTTCTCTCAGCAAAGGAAACTATCAGTAATGTGAAGAGAGAGCCTATAGAGTGGGAGAATATCTTTGCCACTCATACTTCAGATAGACCGCTAATTTCCAGAATCTATAAAGAACTCAAAAAACTCTACACCAAGAATACAAATAGTCCAATCAACAAATGGGCTAAGGAAATGAACAGACACTTCACAGAAGAAGATGTACAAGCAATAACAGATATATGAAAAAATGTTCAACATCTCTAGTAATAAGAGAAATGCAAATCAAAACTACCCTAAGATTCCATCTCATCCCAATTAGAATGGTGATTATCAAGAACACATGCAATAATAGGTGTTGGTGAGGATGTGGGGAAAAAGGTACACTCATACATTGCTGGTGGGGTTGCAAATTAGTGCAGTCACTCTGGAAAGCATTATGGAGATTCCTCAGAAAGCTTGGAATGGAACCACCATTTGATCCAGCTATCCCACTCCTTGGCCTATACCCAAAGGACTTAAAATCAGCATACACAGAGATACAGCCATCAATGTTCATTGCTCAATTCACCATAGCCAGATTATGGAACCAACCTTCACATGTCCTTCAATTGATGAATGGATGAAACTGTGGCATATATATATATACAATGAAATTTTTACTTACAAGGAATGATAAATTATAGCATTTGCAGGCAAATGGATGAATTAGGAGAATATCATGCCAAGTGAGATAAGCCAATCTCAAAAACCTAAAGAACGAATGATCCCGCTGATAAGCGGATGAGGACATATAATGGGGGGTGCGAGGGGTTAGCATTAGGTTTAGGGTTAGGTTTAGGGTTAGGGATAAGGAGAGCGATAAGAATGAAGGAAAGAAGGACTGTATAGAGGGGAAAGAAGGGTGGGAGGGGTGGGGGGAAGGGATAAAAATAACGAATCAAACATCATTGCCCTATGTAAATTTATGATTTCACAAATGGTATGCCTTGACTCCATGTACAAACAGAGAAACAACATGTATCCCATTTGTTTACAATAAAAAAAAGAAATACAGGCTAAAGGCATTAAAAGTCTTTTCAGTGAAACAATTACTAGAAAATTTTCCAAACTTTAGGAATGAGATTGACATTCACATAGAGGAGGTATATAAAAACTCCAAATCAACAATATCAAAAAAGACCTCTCCAACATACAGCATAATAAAAATGCTTAACTAAGACTTAGGATAGGATATTAAAAGCTACAAGGTTAAAACATCAGGTCACATTTAGAGGTAAACCATTAAGGCTCACTCCTCACTTCTCAACTCAGACTCTCCAAGTCAGGAAAGCTTGGAAGGAGACAATTCAAGCTCTGAAAGAGAAAGAAAACACCAGTCAATATTGCTATGTCCAAGAAAGCTATTACTCAATCAAAGAAGAAAAAACAACTTTCCACCATAAGGATAAATAAAAGAGTTCATGACCACTAAACTAACATACAGAAAATACTTAAAGAAATACTACACAAAGAGGACTTCAAATAGAAACCTAGAGGCCTCAAATGGATGCAGTTCTTCAGAAGAGCAATTAAGTAAACAAACAAAATGGTTGGAAATAATAAACATCTTTCCATAATATTTCTGAATGTAAATGGTGTTTTTAAAAAATATGTGGACTGGCAGAATGCATTTTTTAAAAAGACCCAACCATATGTTATGTGCAAGAGACTCATGGTATAGGCAAAGATATCTACTGGCTGTAAGCAAAAGAATAGAAAAAGTTATCCCATCCAAATGGAGTCTGACAAAGCATATTTCAAACAAAAAATAATCAGAAGTAGCAAGGAAGATCATTACATACTGTTAAAGGGAACACCCCAACCAGAAGATATTATGATAATAAAATTTATGCTGCATATGTCAGTGTACCTAATTACACAAAACAGATACTTCTTGAGAAGCCCCAGATAGATCAAAATATACATGGAATGATTTCAACACACTCCTCTCATCAAAATATAAAGATATAAAATTATACAGATATAAAATAAAAAGATATATAATCATCCAGATATAAAATTAAAACAACTCTGATTTAAATAATGCCATAAATCAATACATCTTAGAGACATCAATAGAGTATTTCACCCAACAACAATTTAATACAGTTTCTTCTTAGCAGCTCATGGAAACTTTTCTAAATTAGACCAAGTCTTAGTAAATACAAAAAAATCAATATTATCCTGTGCATATTATCAGATAATAATGGAACAAAGTTGTAATTCAAGAGCAAAAAAATTTGTGGAAACCACAATAACACATAGAGATTGAACAATATTCTTTTAAATGAGGAATACATTGTAGAAGACATAAGGGGGAAAAACCTAAAAATGTATAGAATCAAACAAAAATAGCAATACAACATACCAAAATCTCCAGAACACTGTAAAGGAGGTTCTAAGAGGCAAGTTTATAGCATTAAGTGTCTACATTTGTAAAAATTCAAAATAAACAATAAAATGACACATTTCAATGCCCTAGAAAAGAGGAGCAAACTAATTCCAAAACTAGTAGAAGACAGGAAGTAATTAAAATTAAAGCCAAAATTAATAAACTGAAGAATAAAAAAAACAATAACCTGTAAATGGGAGGAACTATCATGCTAAGTGAAATAAGACAGTCCTAAACAACAAAGGCCCAATGGTCTCTCCACTATGGGATGCTGACTCACAACAGGTGGCGGGGAGGAGGTTTACTGAATTTGACAGGGGGGAATGGAGAGGATGCAAGTGGGGATGGGAATGGGAAAGACAGTAGAATGAAATGGACATAACTTTCCTATGACCATATATGAATACATGACCAGTGTAACTCCACATCATGTACAACCATAAGAATGGAAAAGTTATACTTCATGTATAACTTCCGTGTATGTATGATATGTCAAAATACATTTTACTGTCATGGTACTAAAAAGAACAACAGCAAAAAAGAGTTACTGGCATGAAAAAACTGAATTAATGGAAAAAAATTGTTGATTCTTTGGGAAGATAAACAAGATTGATAAATCCATAGCCAAAATAATGAAAAGAAAGGAAACCCAAATCAACAAAATTAAAGGTGAAAAAGACAATATTACCACAGACGTTTCTGAAATCCAGAAGATCATTAGGGACTATCGAAAACTTATATTTCAATAAATACAAAATCTAGAAGATATTGACAGATTTCGTATATATATGACCTAACCAAAGTGAACTGAGAAGGTATAAAAAACCTGAAGAAAACCAATATCAAGTAATGATATTTAAGCACTAATAAAAAGCCTTTAAACAAGAACAAAAAAAACCCTCAGGACCAGATAGATTCTCAGCTGAGTTCTAATACACCTTTCAAGAAGAACTATGCCAGCCTTCTTAAACTATTCCATGCAACAGAAATGGAGGAAATATTCCTCAAACTCATTCTATGCAGCTGGGATTACCCTGATACCAAAACCAGATAAAAGCACATAAAGGAAAGAAAACTACGGATCCCTAATGAATACAGATACAAACATATTTAACAAAATATTATCAAACTTCATTCAAAAACACAGTAAGAAGATAGTACAGTATGATCAATTTGGACTCATTCCAGGGATGCAAGTTTGGTTCAATATACATAAATCAAAAAATGTAATTTACCTCATAAATAAAATTCAAAGATAAAAATTACATGACCACCTCAATCAGTGGAGAAGAGGCCTTCAACAAAAGTCAGTACTCATTCATGTTAAAAACACTAAGGAAACTGGGGATAGAAGGAACTTACTGCAACATGAGAAAAACTATATGTGACAAACCCAAAGCTAATATCATGTTGAATGAAGAAAAAGTAAAAGTGCTTTCTCTAAAATCAGAAACAATCAAGAAGGTCCACTTTCATCATTCCTATTTAATAGTGTTCTAATACCTCTAGCCAGAATAATCAGGCAAGAGAAATAAATTAAAGGTATACAAATAGGAAAAGGAGTCAAACTATCTCTGTTTGCCAATGAAATGATTCTGTACTTAGAAGACACAAAAAACTCTATGAGGCTTCTAGATCTGATAAACAAATTCATCAAAGTTGTAGATTTAAGATTAACATACGAAAGTCAGTAGATTTGTTTTACCCTAAAAATGAATGTGCTGAGATAGATATGAAGAAAACTACTTCGCTCACAACATCCTCAAAAAATAATAACTAATAAATCTAACTAAGTAGATGAAAGACCTCTACAAAAAATTTTAAAACACCGAAAAAGAAATTCAATGAATAAAGAAAATGTAAATAAATATATATATATATATATATATATATAATATACATACACACACACACAGAGAGAGACACACACACATGATGGAATATTACTCAGCTTTAAAGAAGAATGAAATTATGTCATTTATTGGTAAATGGATGGAGTTGGAGAATATCATGCTACAGTAAATAAACCAAACCCAAAAAAACAAAGGCAGAATGTTTTCTCTGATATGTGGCTGCTAATTCACAATAAGGTAAGGGGGCTCTAGGGAAAAATAGAGTTACTTTAGGCAGAGGGGAAGGAAGTGATGAAAAGGAGTATGAGGGTAAGAAGGATAGTAGAGTGAAACAGACATTATTACTTCATGTACATATGTGACTGCAGGATGAATGTGATCCTACAATATGTACAATCAGAAAAAAGAGAAATTGTACTCCATTTATGTATGCCTTGTCACAATGCATACATGCATTCTACTGTCATGTATAACTAATTAGAACAAGTTAAAAATTAAAATAAAATAAAAAAGAAATTGAAACAGACCTTAAAAGATAGAAAGACATACTGTGTTCATGGATAGTCAGAACTAATTTCATCAAAAAGTCATATTATCAAAAGCAATCTACAGATTCAATATAATCCCCATGAAAACACCAATTACATTCTTGACAGAACTAGGAAAAAGCAGTCCTAAAATTTTTATTGAAGATAAAAGATCCATAATAGTCAGAGCAATCCTGAGCAACAAAGGCTGAAATCATCACAACACCAGCTTACAAATTCTATCACAGAGCTATAGTAACAAAAAGAGCATAGCATTGGCTTAAAAAAATTTGCATACCAATGGACTAGACCAGAAAACACAGAGATAAAGCCACATAAATATAGCCATTTGATCCTTGAAAAAAGTGCCAAAAGCATATGATGAGAAAAGATAGTCTTTTTAAACAATGGTGTTGGGTAAACTGGATATTCACATGTAAAGGAATGAAACTAGACCCTTACCTCTAACATGGCACAAAAATCAACCCAAAGTGGATCAAATACCTGGGAATTAGATAAGAAACATTGAAAAAGCTAGAAGAAAAGAGTGTTGCATGGTCAACACTCCAACATACTGGTACAGACATTGACTTTTTTAAAAAAAATTTTGTTTATTTGTTCTTTTTAGTTGTACATGACAGCAGAATGTATTTTGACATACCATATATACATGGAGTATAACTTCCTATTTTTGTAGTGGCACATGATGCGGAGTTACACTGGTCCTGTATTCATATATGAACATAGGAATGTTATGTCCAATTCAATCTACTGTCTTTCCCATCCCCATTCCCACTCCCTTCCTTCCACTCCACTTGTCAAGGCTGTTGAACCTCCTCTCCTCCCTTCTGCCCGCCACACCTTAGTGATTCAGCATCTGTATATCAGAGAGAACATTGGACCTTTGGTTTTGGAGGGATTGGCTTATTTCACATAGCATGATAGTTTCCGGTTCCATCCATTTACTGGCAAATGCCATAATTTCATTCTTCTTTAAGGTTGAATAATATTCCATTTTCTTTATCCATTCATCTGTCAAAGGGCACCTTTGTTAGTTCCACAGCTTAGCTATTGTGAATTGAGCTGCTACAAACATTGATGTGGCTGCATCACTATATTATATTGATTTTCAGCCCTTTGGGTGTATGCCAAGTGCAATAACTGGGTCAAATGGTGGTTTCATTCCAGGTTTTCTGAGGAATCTCCATGTTGCTTTCCATAGTGGTTGCACAAATGCAAAGTTCCACCAGCAATGTCTGAGTGTGCTTCCCACATCCTCACAAACATTTATTATTACTTCTGTTCTTCATAATTGCCATTCTGACTAGGGTGAGATGAAATCTCAGTGAAGTTTTAATTTGCATTTCTCTAATTGCTAGTGATGTTGAACATTCTTTCATATATTTGTTAACCTGTATTTCTTCTTCTGTGAAGTGCCTTTTCAGTTTGTTTGTTTGTTTGTTTGTTTGTTTGTTTTGGTGTTAAGTTTTTTGAATTATTCATATTTCTTAGAGATTAGTGCTCTATCTGAGAAGCAGGTGGCAAATATTTTCTCCCATTCTTTAGACTCTTTTTATGTTATTGATTGTTTCCTTTGCTGTGAAGAAGCTTTTTAGTTTGATATCATCCCATTTATTGATTCTTGATTTTTACTTCTTGCACTTTACCAGTTGAGGAATTCAATTCCTAAGCTGACATGATGGAGATTTGAAGCTACTTTTTCTTCTAGTAGCCACAGGGTTTCCAGGCCAATGCTTAGGTCTTTGTTCCACATCAAGTTGGGTTTTGTGCAGGGTGAGAGAGAGGAGTCTAATGGGCTTCCAGTTTTCCCAGCACCATTTTTTGAAGAAGTTACCTTTTCTCCAATGTATGTTTATGGCATTTTTGTCTAGTATGAGATAATTGAATTTATGTGGGTTTGTCAGTCTGTTTCTTCTATTTTGTACAATTGGTCTTCATGTATATTTGGTGCCAATACCATGCTGTTTTGGTTACTATAGTTCTGTAGTATAATTTAAGGTCTGGTATTGTGATGCCTCCTGCTTCACTTTTCTTGCTGAGCATTGCTTCAGCTAGTCTGGACCTCTTATTTTTCCAAATGAATTTCATGACTACTTTTTCTATATCTATTAAGAACATCACTGGAATTTTAATAGGAATTGCACTAAATCTGTATAGAGCTTTTGGTAGTATGGCAATTTTGACAATATTAATTCTGCCTATCCAAGAGCATGGGAGATCTTTCCATCTTCTAAGGTCTTCTTCAATTTCTTTTTTAAGACATCTATAGTTTTCATTGTAGAGGTCTTTCACCTCTTTTGTTAAATAGATTCCTGAATATATATTTTTTGAGGCTATTGTGAATGGGATAGTTTTCCTAATTTCTCTTTCAGTTGATTTATCACTGATGTATAGGAATACAATTGATTTATGGATGTTAATTTATATCCTGCTACTTTGCTGAATTCATTATGACTTCTAGGAGTTTTCTAGTGGAGATTTTTGGGTCTTCTAAATAGAGAATCATGTCATGGGAAAATAGAAATAGTTTCAGTTCTTTTTTTTTGTTTTTTCCTATTTGTATCCCTTTGATTTCTTTCTTCTGCCTAATTGCTCTGGCTAGGGTTTCCAGTATGTTAAATGGAAGTGGTAAAAGAGGGCATCCCTGTCTTTTTCCAGTTTTTAGAGGGAATGCTTTCAAGTTTTCACCATTTAAAATGATATTGACCTTGGGTTTAGTATATATAGCTTTTACAATGTTGAGCTATGTTCCCACTATCCATAGTTTTGAACATGAAGGGGTGTTGTATTTCATCAAATGCTTTCTCTGCAGCTATTGAAATAGTCATGTGATGTTTGTCTTTAAGCCTATTGATGTGATGAATTACTTTTATTAATTTTTGTATTTTGAACCAAACTTGCATCCCTGAGATGAGCCCCATTTGACTGTGGTGCACTTTCTTTTTAATATGTTTTGGTATGCAATTTGCCAGTATTTTATTAAGAATTTTTGCATCTATGTTCATCAGGGATATTGGTGTTAAGTTTTCTTTCTTTGATATATCTTTGTATGGGTTTGGTATTAGGTTGATATTAGATCCATAGGATGAGTTTGTAAGGGTTCCCTCCTTTTCTATTTGAAATATTTTGAGGAGAATTGGTGTTAGTTCTTCTTTGAAGGTCTTGTAGAGCTCATCTGAGAATCCATCTAGTCCTGGGCTTCGTCTTTCTGGTAGACTTTTGATGATGCATTCAATTTCATTGCTTAAAATTGATGTGTTTAAATTTTCTATGTACTTTTGATTCAGTTTGGTTAAGTCATATGTCTCTAGATATTTGTTGATGTCTTTGAGATTTTCTATTTTTTTAGATTATAAATTTTCAAAATAGTTTCTGATTATTGTCTGTATTTCAATAGTGTCTGTTTTGATATTTCCTTTTTCATCAAGAATTTTAGTGTTTTGAATTTTCTTTCTCTCTTCATTAGCTTGGCTAAGGGTTTATCCATTTTATTTATTTTTTCACAGAACCAACTTTTTGTTTTGCAGATTTTTGGAGTTATTTCTTCTGTTTCAATTTCATTGATTTCAGCTTTGGTTTTAATTATTTCCTGTCTTCTACTGCTTTTGGTGTTGTTTTGTTCTTTTTCTAGGCTTTTCAGATGTAATGTTAGGTTCATTTGTTGACATCCTATTCTTTTAATGAATGAGCTCAATGCAATGAACTTCCCTTTTATAACTACCTTCATAGTGTCTCAGACATTTTGATATGTTGTATCACTATTCTCATTTACCTCTAAGTATTTTTTATATCATCCCTGATTTTTTGTGCTATCCATTCATCATTTAATAGTGTATTATTTAGTCTACAGGTGTTAGAGTAACTTCTATTTTTATTTTATTGTTGATTTCTAATTTTATTCCATTATGATCTGATAGAATGCAAGATATTATCTCTGTTTTTTCATCTGATAACAGTTACTTTGTGGGCTATGGTATGGTCTATTTTAGAGAAGGAGCTATTGGCTGCTGAGAAGAAAGTATATTCAGTCATTGATGATGAAATATTCTATATTTGTCTGTTAAGTCTAAATTATTAATTGTATTTTTTAGTTCTATATCTTCTTTATTTAATTTTTGCTTAGAGGATCTATCCAGTGGTGAGAGAGTTGTGTTAAAGTTACCCAGTATTATTGTGTTGTGGTCTATTTTACTCTAAAAATTGAGAAGAGTTTGTTTGATGTAAGTAAATGTTACATTGGGGGAATCATAAATATTTATGATTGCTATGTCTTGTTGATGTATAATTCTCTTAAGCAGTATGAAATTTCCTTATTTTTTCCCTTCTGATTAACTTTGGTTTGAAGTTCACTTTATCTGATATGAGAATAGAAATCCCTGCTTGTTTGTGAGATCCATATTAATGATATGTTTTTTTCCCATCCTTTTATCTCAGTCTGTGGATGTCTTTGCCTATGAGGTAAGTCTCCTGGAGACAGATATTTTTGGGTCTTGTTTTTTAATTCAATGTGCCAGTCTATGTCTTTTGGTTGATGAGTTTAGACCACTTACATTCAATGTTATTATTGAGATATGATTTTTATTCCCTGTCATTTTGATTTATTTCTGGTTCTTAATTTGAATTATTTCTCCTTTGATTGACTATTCCTCTAGAGTAGTTTCTCCCTTGGTGGTTTTCACATTTTATTTTTCATTTCTTCATGAAACATCTTATTGAGTATGTTTTTTAGAGCAGATTTTTTAGCTTTGAATTCTTTTAATTTTTCTTTATCATGGAAGGTTTTTATTTCATCATCAATTCTGAAGCTTAATTTTCCATGTATAATATTCTTGGCTGGCATGCATTTTCTTTCAGAGCTTGATATATATTATTCCAAGACCTCCTAATATGGAGGACAGAGATATGGATTGTTTTCCCTTTATACGTGACTTAATGTTTTTCTATGGCAGTCTTTAAAATTATGTCCTTATTTTGCATGTTGGGCATTTTCCTAACAATGTGCCTTGGTGTGGGTCTGGTATAATTTTGTATATTTGGAGTCCTGTAAACCTTCTATACCTGCTTTACCATTTCATTCTTTAGGTTTGGGAAATTTTCTGATATTATTTCACTAAAAAGATTGTGCATTCTTTGGTTTGTATCTCCAAGCCTTCATCTATCCTAATAAATCTTAAATTTGGTCTTTTCAGGTTATTCCATATTTCTTGCAAGTTCTGTTCCTGGTCTCTTAACATCCTTTCTTCATGTTTAAGTTTATTTCAAGATTATATATTTTGTCTTCATTGCCTGAAACTGTCTTCCAAGTGGTCTAGTATGTTGGTCATGCTTTCCACCCAACTTTTAATTTGGTTCGTGGATTTCTTCATTTTGAGGATTTCTGCTTGATTTTTTTTTCAGAATCTCTGTCTCTTTATTGAAGCAATATTTCACTTTCTGTATGATCAGTTATTGCCTGCAATAAAAACAGTAAGTTTGCAAAATGGCTTACAATTTTGCATAGTGAACAGGCAGAGAACAGAAGTGATGTAGAGTGTGATGATTATGAGGGAGGAGGATAGAGGATAGAACTCAAAAATTAAAGGAAGAGTGAAAGTGAGAACAATAGAGATTGGCTATTAGAAGAAGAAAAGAAAGAGATTCAAGGGAAACAGATAAGTGGGTGAAAAAAAAAGTAAAACTTTTAAAAATCAAAAATAAAAGAATATAAAACAAAACTGAAATATACTAATCAAATTTCCTAGTTCTTAAAAAACTAATCCATGAAAAATAACTGGTTTCAAAATTGTTAGTAATGAGAAAAGAAAAGAAAACTAAATATGAATATCTAAAAATGGCCATGAAAGATTAAGGTCATAATTAAGCAGAGAGAAGAAAAAGAAAAAAAAAAAAAAAAGATTTTGATGAAAAGTTAAAGTGTTTCCACTGGCATTCAAAAGATTCTCAGCTTCCCCTTCAGCAGTTAGGTGGGGTTGTCTGGATTATGATGCTTGTTTCACCCTCAAGGTTGGAGCATGGGTGAGAGAGGTTATACCATGCAGAACTCCTGGAGGGAAGTTTAAGCTTAGGCACCAATGTCTTCCCTAAATGCCAATTGATTTGGAGATTCTAAATCAGTGCACCTGCAGGGCCCAGCAATTGCTGGTCCTTGTTGGAAGACTGCACCCCACTATCTCCCATGGGTTCCACTCCTATGCTGGAGGAGCCAACTGTTAGTCCTCTACATCACCTGTGGTCCCCAAGTTGCCTGATCTGTTTCCAAACTCATTCTCTTTCACCCCTGTCTTTTCATATTCCAGGCCAGGTGGGTTTCTCCCAGTCATTCCTGGATTGGAGGCGGGTGACGAGAGCAGGTTGTGTTTCTGCTATCAGTTGTCCCCCTCTCTCCATATTTGATTTTCTCCTGGTCACTTACAAACACTCTATAGTACAGCGTGAGTTTACCAGGCCTGTATTTTGGCCATACTCAGGTTTGCCAGGACTAGGCTTCCCAGGTTGCTGTTCCCCATGCCACAGTTGCAAAATGGTTCCTTCCTCTGTCCTCCACATGTCACCAAGAGGTATGTGCTTTCTTTCCCATACAAGGTTATTGTGCCTTGTGCCTTTCAGTCTCATCAGGCAGTGTCTTTGATCTCTAAATTCTCTGTAGCCAGACATGCCTCACTCCTCCTAAAAATGCCAATTCTTTTAATTCCCTTATCCCTCCACTGTGCTCATGGAGGGACCACTTAGCCTCTGTCTGTGACTGTAGCTGTGGCACTGGAGATTTCTTTCTTATTTTATTATATCCAACCTACCAAGTCCCTGATCCACTTTGAGTCTCCAGTGTCCAGTAGTAAATTCAAGCAAAGTACACACTCACCTCACCCCACGTCACCCTTTTTTTTTGTTCACCCAACTTGTTGAGAAGCTGCCTGTATGCTTTCTTGGCTTCATGCCATGGAGACACCAGGAAAGTGACCTGCTCTATTCTGCCATCTTGAAACCTCCAGACATTGACTTTCTTGATAAAACTCCTAAAGATCAAGAAATAAAATCAAGAATCAATAGTGGGATTAAATTAAAAGACTTCTGCACTGCAAAGCAAATAACTAAGAGTCTGAAGATAAAGCTGGCAGAAATGGCAGAAAAGTCTTTGCCACCTATTCTTCCAACAGGGGATTAATAACTAGAATATATAAAGAACTGAAAATCAACCTAAAAACTAATAACCCACTCAATAAATGAATAAAAGTTCTAAATAGGCATTTCTCAAAATAAATATAAATTAAAAAAAAAACAAAATATATTATATATAATATATATATATATAAAATTTTCAACATCCTTTTCAAGCAGAGAGATGCTTTTATCAAAACTACACTGAGACTTCATATTACCACAATCAGAATGGCATTCACTAATAAAGGTTACCATTTTAACCCTTTTTTTCTTTTTTTTTTTTTTTGCGGTGCTGGGGATTGAACCCAGGGCCTTGTGCATGCAAGGCAAGCACTCTACCGACTGAGCTATCTCCCCAGCCCCAGAATGGCATTCACTAATAACATAAATAGTAATAATTGCTGGTGAGAATGTGGGGAAAAAAGGTACATTTATACATTGTTGGTAGGTCTGCAAAGTAGTTCAACCACTTTGGAAAGCAGTATGGAGTTTGCTCAAAACACTAGGAATGGACACAACATACAATCCAGCTATCCCACTCCTTAATGTTTATCCAAAAAATCCCAAATCATAATTCAGTTACATTCCAATGTTTATAGCAACACAGTTCACAATAGCCAAGTTATGGAACAAGTATATGGACCTGTCAATAAACTAATGGATAAAGAAAATGTGGTATATGTACAAAGGAGTTCCACTCAACCATTAAGAAAAATGAAATTAGGTCATTTTCTGGAAATGTATGGAACCAGAGAACATTGTGCTAAGCGAAATAAGCCAGACTCAGTAAGTTAATGATCACATGTTTTCTATCATAAGGGGAAGATGCAGAGAAAATAGAAATAAAAAGGGAATCTAGTTAAATTGAAGGGGGATAAGTAGAGTAGAAACAGGGAACCAAAGATAATGGAGGAAGGGAGGGAAAGAGAAAGAACTGGGGAATAGAGTTGGTCAAATTATGCTAGATGCATGTATGAATATCACAATGCATTCTAATTTTATATATGATTATAATGCACCAACTAAAAACATAAAGAGAAGGAAGACCAATAGAGTAGAGGAAAAGGATGAGGGGGATGGAAGAGGGGAGAGAAAAGGAAGTACTGTGGATCAAATACAGAAAACTATGCTACATGCATTTATGTATATGTCAAAATGAATCCCACTGTTACGTACAACTATAAGGCAGCAATAAATTTTTTAAAAGACTTTGGCCTATTTTATCTTCAAAGAGAGTATTTGTCATATTGGGTGTTACTCTAAGGATGTCTATTTCATTACATTTGAATAGTTTTAAATTATTAATGCATAAATGAACTAACCAAAACTAAGCTTAAACTAGCCAAAATACATAACTATACCTAACTGGCTTAAAGAGATGAAATAAAAAAATTAAGTCTTCATTAACATCACCCACAAAAATTTTAACTCAGTTTTGTATCACTAAATTATTAATACAATCAAATATGAAGACATTTCCCATGGAATAATTAAACAATTCATGAAAACCCTTTCTCTTTAAGTTTGATCATTTTGAAGTCCTATCTTCAGACCACAGTTTAAATATATAAGGAAGTCTTTAAAGTGAAACAGTCTTACATATTTTTGCCTGGCTTCTATACATTAATTTTATGCCTGTGTTTCTAATTTTAAATTTTAGTCTAAGCATTGATTGGTCAAAACACTCTGAAAGACCCAGTTAAGATATTCAGTTACTAGAAACATTCCTAGTATTGCATTTTTAACTCATCCCAATCATCTGAAGAATTTCAATGTCAAAGATTGCAAGAGGGAAGGCAACTTTGAAGGAGAGAAAAGAGGTAAGAAAAATATGGATAATGCATCTGTGGCACTTTGTATTTAACATAAAGCAGGGGCCCTCATGTATGAAATCCTGTGTAGTCTCTGGAGACTCAGCAGAGATTTATATTTCCATAATCTACAATGACACACAATTTTTACCAAAATGACTCAGATGACTGAATGGCCAGATGCCAATACCCCAGGTCAAGACAGAGCCCAAATCTGGTCTTTCATTTGGTAGGGGAAATAACACTATTATTTTTAAAGGTATTCCATTCTACCAAAAGTCTTCTTATTTTCTATTCTACACATGGTTTCACAAATGTATAGACTGACATTTGCATAGTCTTAACAATCAGTCAATCTGGGTCTAAAAGTCCAAAGCTGGTGAGTCTCTCCTCAGACTCCCATGCTCTCTCCTGCCTGTCCCCACAGTCTTCAGCACTCCTGTGTCCTCTGGACTGTCTAGCTTTATAAGAGCATCTTATGTCAGTCTCCCTCCTACATAGTTCTTCACAAATTAGGCTGTATATCATACCTTATCAGAGGAACTCACAGATTATTTATTCATGTCTAAATGAACATAATGTTATGATATGGTTGTTGATTTAGTAATTCAACAACCATATCCATTTTGTGCTAGATACTGTGCTGGACAATATTACTATAGTAAATTTCATAAACATAGTGGTAGGAAAGATTAGTCCTTGCTCAGTTAAACACAATTCCACTTTGCTACATTTTAAAAGAGTATAATAACACACAAGTTGTTAACCTAGAGGACTAGACCTCAAAGAATTTCATGCACAAATATATGTATTTTATTTTTTTTATTATTTTGATTCATTGTACACAAATGGGGTACAACTATTGTTTCTCTGGTTGTATCAAATATATGTATTTTAAACAGCAGTAATTCTCTCAGAACTTTCAATTTCCGGGATATGCACCTTCCTCTCCATTCAGAATGTCAGTCTGGAGTAAGGCAGGCAAATTATTCCATAATGAATTTTTTCTTAGTAAGTCCTAAAAGAATAAGAGGCAATAAGTAACCTCACATTCTAAAAAGCAGCTGCAAAGTGCATTCCTGTAAGTTATTAAGGGTTGACAAAAATCAGTCCTCACCTTCAAATACTCCAAAGAGTCTACATAAAAAGCAGATTAAAAACCCCACAGAGGTCTTTGATTTAGAATCATCAGGTCCTAGGAATACTGAAACTTTTCTCCATTGAACAAGGGTCAAGTAAAGGAAAGAAAATTTCAGAGACAACTCATGATAATTTGAAGAGTAAGAAGACAAGACACACATTTCTCTTCTGTGTGAGTGATTGCAAGCCACAGCTCAAATGATATGGAGAGAAAATCCTAGGTAGAACTTTACATGTTTTGCCTTGAGACTGGGGACATCGGGGTCCATTAAGACGGGTACCTGCTTCTGCCTTCAGAATTCTGAATATGAGAGATTGACCAAAACAGTTGTGCAAAAGAAGAAAAAGATCAGCTGTGAGAGCAAACTGTACCCTGATCATTTGGCTGGTTCAGCTCAAAAGGCAGTCATGCAAAATCCAAACCAACTGAAAGATCCCTGATTCATTTCCCACTGCTATTGTAGTAAAATACTACAATTTGTAGTCTAACACTGTAAATCTGCTTCCATCCTCAAATCTTTCTATGACCCTGGCCCTACTGCTTCCCTCTATAAGACAATTGATTATATTAGTCTCACTCAAATGATTCATAATTATCCCTGCACCTCAAGATTCTTAACTTAACTACATCTACAAAGTCCCACTTCCTATGTAAATATTCACAGGTTCTGGGTATTAGGATGTGGACAGTACACTATCCCAGAAGGCTTCTTGGATCATAGAAACCTAGCAATAAGAAGTTATGAGAAATAACAAGGAAGGGGCACCTTAAGCCAGTCAGGAAGAATATGCCCAAGTCAGAGTTCTCAGAGGGTTTCCAGAGCACATGATGGATGTGATTCTCAAGGCAGCCAGCACATGACCTCCGCTCCATAGAGGGCCCCAGTGTTGAACTCCAGTACCTCCATACAGTTGGAGACTCCCTTTAGCCCCGTCTTCTTCCCCGGCCCAGGAACCTAAAGGTTGTGTCTGGGCTTGAAGTAAAGAGCAAGGAAGAATGAGAGAGCAAAACAAGTCCTGCCCTCTATTGTAAAAATGGGTTTCAGCCAGCGGGAAGGGAGAAACTGCAAATTCACTGTAAGATTGGAATCTCAATTTGGACAACACCAAAGCTTTTACTGCCCTTGTATGAATCTTCATTAGCAAAATATGATGTTCCTAATATTGGAAAAAGTATGATCCTTCATGCAAGTCAGTCAGGGTCCAGGGAGAAGATATCCAGCGGAACATGTTTGAAGTGTAAGGCTTGGAAATAATTAAGCATTTCCTTTTTGTACCATACAGGTTTCAGCCTATTCAACAAAGTGGTTGCAAAGATTGTATGTGTATTTACAGCGGTTGTAGCCCCGTCATCAGCTTTTGATAAGACATTTTTCTGTCTCTGATTTCCTACCTGAAAACTCTCCATGTCAGCCATTGTGCAACTTCCCCGCTCCCATACTTCAGAGCAACCTACTCATTCATTCTGGATTCTTGTGCACTTCTAATTATTCACAGCCTGCCTAATTCTCTAAATGCACTAACTGGCACTGGATTGACACCTTCTATGTTGTTCAGCAGTTGTTACATTGGCTTCTAAATTATTTCAGCTTGGCATTACAGAGATAATCTGTCACTAATGCAAAGTTGTGTATTTACAATATTAGAATCACTGTCTTGTTATTTTTTCATTACTACTGTATTTTCTGAGTCCCCCTCATTACCATGTGTATTGTTTCATTATTTACATTTTGAATGCTATTATCTCTAAGGCTGTCAGCAGAAGCATTCTGAGATAATGACTCTGTGGGAAAAGAATTATCTAAATATGGATCTTCCTGCTCACGCTCAAATAAATTATTGTCTAACTCTTCAGATGCTTCTTCTGGATGCTCATTAAGACACTCATAGCTTAGGGGAATTGCTGCATATCAACCGTCTTTGTCTAAGGGTCTGAAGGTGCAGAAACTAAACCAGAGATAGAGAAATGCGAACAAGACAGAAAATAAAGAACTTACCCATGATAGTGACAGGGGATATAAAAATATTCCATGAAATGCATACTTAACAGCAGCCTTGACAGAGAATAATACTTGTTTGAGAGTCTGAAGGTTAAAAAAAAATGACCAGAATGAATACGAAATGTTTCAGGTTATTTTTTATTTTTATTTACTTGTTTTAGAGACTACCTATTCAAAAAGAGACACTCCCCAAGGGACTTTACCCACTGCCGTGGCTTTATATTCCAACCATATATCATGCCATCCATTTCTACTTAATCTCTGTCCTCCCAACTGAGCTTTGTGTTCGGAGATCCAACTTCAAATCCGACATCTACACTGAGATGTCAACCGGCATCTCAAACTCAACATGGCCAGTACAGAACTCTTTTAGTTTTCCAAATACCCATTTGTTCCCTCTGCCCTGTCATCCATTCTCAGTTCATGTCATCACTGTATACTCCACTGCTCAAGCAAAAACTAGCTAATTTTCCTAACTTCTCTTACTCTTACCCTCCACATTTAATCAGTTGTCAAGTCCCGTGGGTTCACCTCCAAAATCCATCCTGAATCCAACGACTTCTCTCCATCCCCGCTGCAACCACTCTCCTATAGGACCCTGTCATCCCTTAGTGGAAACTACCTCCCAAGGGAGATCAGCTTCCACACTTCTGCCTGTCCCCACAGCAGCCAGAGAGAAATTTATAAGATGTGTATTCTGTCATGACGTTTTCAGGTTTACAACCGTGGAATCTTCTCATGACCCCAAAGTCATTCTTTAGTGTGAAGCCCTTACCTACTTCTTGCATCACATCTCCTCTGCCCCTCCAGCCACACTGCCAGTCTAAATTGTTTCTGTCTCATGCTCCTGTATAGGGTGACACTTATATCCAGAATATTCTGCTTCCAGAACCATTGGTGGATAGGCAGCTGCTTCTCCTCATTTAGGTTTCACTCAGCTTCTTCAGAAGACTTGCTAACCATCTTCCTCACGTTTAGTACTTCTTCTGAAGGCATCCGGCCCATCGATTTGTTTGCTTACTTATAATCTGTCTTATCCCACAAGACTATGAGCTCCACGAGGGCTGGAATCTTATCTTTGTTGTTCTTCAATGTATATATAGGGTCAAGAATGGTGCTTGGTCCATAGCAGTCTCTCAATAAGTAACTGTTCATGATGAATGAATGAATGAATGGAATCCAAATCATTTCTGATTCAGTGTCAGAGACCCACACAATCTGTCTTCTAAGTTATGATAAATAACCTCTTCCCTGGCTGTTTCTCTGCATATCTGGGAGTGAAGACCCTTGGTCCACGTGGTGAAATGTGCTCAGTGCCCTGCTCAGAGCTCTGCCCAGCTCCTTCATGCCTCACACATTATCGTCCTACAGAGAGGCCTGTGGCCCAGCATCTATTCAATCTGGGGGAGATGCAGGCTCATCCTCTCTCCTGCTGGAGCCCAGACGCCCTGCTTAGAGTTGCTTCTGTTCCACAAAATCATCTCTCGTGACCTCTTTCTCCACAGATTTCCCAGCCATGGGCAGATTAGATAAACCCCACCAAGGTCCCATCCATAATGCTATGTTTCTGGAAAGATAGAAATTTCTTAGTTTCAATTCTGTTTCAGTCCTTTTTGGCATCCTATAACCATCCATTGTGGTGATTCAGTGCAGAGTTCAGTTACAGATTTTTATTTTGGAAGGGGCTTAGATAAAGTTAGACAAAGTAGGTGGCAGAATTTGCCACACACAAAACAATGTTTCTTGAAGCCCTGCTTAACAGTTTTGACTGTTTCACTGGGGGGAAAAAGTGGGGCCTTGGCTCCTAACATTGAGAGTGATAATGCCCACATCCAACCCACTTTGTTCCCATCAGTGAAACAAATGTAAGAGCAGTAAACCATCAGTATTGCTTTCTGCAACACTGCCAAGATCCCAGAGAAGAAAAGAAAGTGACGAGTTATTGAACTGTTTCTTGGAGAATAATATAATACTAAATTGTACTTCTAAAGTACAAAAAGTAGGTAAGAAAATGATTACTGAACAGTTAGTTAATATTAGCATTTGAATAACACAGGAAAGTTATACAAAATCCATGATTACTATGTAGCTACCAATAAAACTTAGTTGAACAACTTATAAATTTATGAACCATTGAAAGAACTACTTTACTTAAGCTGTGTTTAACTGAAAAGTATAATTAATTCTGAGCTTTTCAGTCAAATATAAATATTTTTGCCATAAAATTACTCTGCAATGAGCTCATATTTAATTATCATGTACCATGGGCCAGATACTCAAGTACTCATGTGAGGTAGATAATGATGCACATGTACCTTTGGCAAGTAAAGAAACATGAGAACTGGAAGGTTCAACCACTGCTTACAGGTACACAACTGTCAGTGAGTAGCTGGAGATTTGAAGTCTTCTCTAGCTACCAAGCTACACCACCTATACTCCACTCCTCATGTTGAGAACCAGTGACATGTACAGAGCCTTCCAATGTTTCCAGCACTGTGTAAGCATGTTGCAGGTGTTATATAATCTAATCTTCCCAGAGCTCCTGGGGTGGGAGAACTATTATTACAACCCTGGTTTAAAACAGATGATGGTATGATTTCATGGAGAATATTGCCTATACTGCTTTCTTCTAGGAACAACTTTTATATTTTATCTAATTTTACAAAGCATAAGCAGCCCATCAGCTCTGTTCACACTGCTGTTTCCTCTGTAACCCCACACGAAGAAACTAGAACTGCTATATGCTCCACTCATTTTTTATGTGACCTTAATTTTTTGCACCTAGAAAAATTCAAACTTTTTTAGTAACTGAGGCAAGCATATATTTAAAGTGTTACTTCTTAATCTTGTAGCTGTGCAGGCATGTTTACGAAGTTACTTGTCTCCTCTCAACCCACAGTTAGAGCTGAACACGACCTGTCTCCATGAAAGGAAGCACAAAAGCTTAATCTATGAGAGCTGCAAATCAGAAAATATGAGTCCCTTCTTCAGCTAAATTGATTGAACCACATCACAGAAACACTAACAAAGGCCTTTTATAGGCTCCAGTCAGTGAATCCTTTTCAATGTGAAGCCTATTATGTTCTTTTATTAGTCCACAAGTAACAGATGTAATGCAGACATCAATCTTGCTGGAATAGTAGAGAAATCTCCGGAGCCAACAGAAGAGAACTTGGAGTTCTATCAAGTAGCGGTAACAGCATGATGTAGCAACAATCGCCATTAAAGGCAAAACATTAGGGTGTAGTTATGTATGTCAACTACTTAATTCAAAAATAGAGGATTGTTAATTACAAAGACATAGGAGTAACACATTATTTAAGCAAAGGCAGGCACTGTTCCAAAGAGTTTAAATGTGTGATTTCATAATAATACACAGGAGGGGATACTATTATGTTATGTTTTTAATCCCATTTTACAGGAAACTGAGACTCAGGTTAAGTACATTGGATACGGTTAGGCAGCCAGAAACAGTGGAGTCAAGTTAAGTACAAGCAATCTGAATCCCATGTACTTTTTAGTCTGCTGTGTTTTGTCTACCCTCAGCTACATGGAAGTCTGACACAACAGAGGCCACCCACAGTGAGCCATGTGCAGTTCCTACAGTACCACCAAGGCCAGGCACCTTCTCACCTTGGCACCTCAGCCCAGGCAATTCTTTCTGCCTGGGACTTCGTCTCCTACCTCTGCCAGTTCCTTATTTGCTCTAAGATTTAATTAAAATGTCACTACTGGAAGGTTACCATTATGCCAGGCACTCTTTCCCAGCCTTCAGCCACTGGCACAGTTAGATGTCCCGTCTCTGGCTTAACATGCATGACCTACTATATGCAATAAAAGAAAAAGGAGTCTAAGAGTCAACCTGGCACTGCAAACAGTGAGGATGCCTGCTGCCATCTAGAACTACTGGAGTCTCACACAACAAAAAACCTACACCTGCCTGATCATGGCTAAATACCTTTGTTTTCTGTGCTCCCATCTGCCAGATAACATTCATACTCTGTACCTGTTTCTCATGTACTTGGGGCTGAACCTGCAGTTAGATGAATACCCATTATTTATTTATCAGATCTTTTGACAGCGTATGGTTCTTCCTTATTTCCAACCCAATTTAATCCCAGCAAACAAGAAAAAATCATAATATAAAGGTAAGCTGAAAGATTTTTTTTCTCATTTCTGGTATAGGAGGAAAGCAACCATATGGAGGTCTCTGGATAATAAATAACTATTCCACCTTTTGCTTTTCTTGGCAGGCTTGTGAAATATTTATTGCATTTCTTTCCAAAGGCTTAAAAGTATCTTTCTGCTCCAAAGAATATTATTCTGTGACCCAGTGCATGTCCCACCCTTGCCTCCTTGAGCTGGGCTTCCATTTCCTGCCCTGCACCTGACCCCTGTCTTTCAGTGCTGCCTTTGGGTTAACTTCTCCTGACAATTTCTGTTGCCTTTCGTTTAAGCTGTTACACTCCATATGGTTCCTCTTTCTTTGATGTGGCCCAGAACATAATACAAATCTCAGAATACAAGTTTATGATGGAATAATTCACTGGAGAATCTCTGAGAATAATGATTCTATTTAAGGCAGAGCTTAGCACAAATTTAAAGACTGAAGGAAAGCAATGGGGAAACTTTTCACCTGCGCTGCACCTTTAAGTGTAACAGAAGCTATGTCAGAACCAAATGGTCACTTTTTACCTGTGGAACAATGCTGGGGTCATTATGGACAAAACCCAAGGGCCAAAACCAGACAGTCTGATCACTAATAACTAGTGGGTCTGAGTTCAGATGCAAATTTGAGATTCAGTGACAAATTGGCCCAAAGAATATTTTTAAAAGAAGACAAAAACCAGGCATGGTGGCACACACCTGTAATGCCAGCAGCCCAGAAGTTTGAGACAGGAGGATCTCGAGTTTAAAGCCAGCCTCAGCAAAAGAGAGGTGCTAAGCAACTCAGTGAGACCCTGTCAATAAAATACAAAGGGGGCTGGGGATGTGGCTCAGTGGTAGAGTGCCCCTGAGTTCAATCCCTGGTAGCTACCCCCACCCCAAAAAAAATGAAGAAAAAAAAGAAAAAAAATAATCCAGGCACTAAAAACAAATAAAACCAGAAAACTTTTTAAAGAAAAATTTCACCCCTCTGCACCCAAAGTACAAGGAGTTAAGCAACTTCAAGGAAAAATATCTGTCTGGTTTTAGGTTAATCAGATAAAAAGAAGAGAATGAAATAAAAATTGTTCAGCTCTCTTTGTGATAGACATTAGTAAATGTTGAAATTAAAATTAATCACTCAACTCAACGTTAAAAGTTCTCCCAGCATTTACAGATTTGATTTTGCATACAGTAAAATGCAAAAGAAGACAAAGAAGTGACTGGACTAGAGGTTATCTAGAGATCTTGTTCTGTTCAGGCTGAGCTCAGAATGTCCTCAGGCAGGGGTCCTGACCTCTATAACCTAACCTGTTCATCAGTTAGGCCGGGCTAATTAGAACCATCTACCTTCCCTACTAAGAAGCATAGTTCATGTTAATTAACTTGGACATTTGAACAGTCCATGCTCCACACACAAAAAGGTGAAAGGGTGTTCCATGGTTGTTAGCAATTATCTGCAAAATTATTTAAGTTGTCTGGAGGATTGATGCAGATCTTCACCAGGAGACCTCCCACGCCATTCCTCGACCCCATGTTTTTACAGGGAAGCATCGGTTCCTGGTCTCTCCCCACCCCAGTCCCACACATTTGTTTGTCTATTTTTCTTTTCTGTGTTCTTGTTCTCTTTTATGAGTACCAATATCTCTGTTGCCAGGCTCTAACCTACTTTTATAAGATTAAAAAAAAAAAAAAAAAAAATTACAGTAAAATCTGATGTACCTTCTGCCACATTCTCCCCACCCATCCGGGTCCCAGCAGGCACCTGGTATTTCTTCTTCCTCTTGATATACCACATCATATTTTCTAGTTATGTTGCATTAGCAAAAAAAAAGAGTTAACACCTCTATTCTCTGATCTTCTCTACTAATCCCAAGCAACAGATGAATATGGATGGACTTTGACATAGTATTGACATGCAGTACAGGACAATTGAACACTTGAATAAAATCTTCAAATACTGTCCTCGCTTGCTGTTTTTGATGACTGCAGGTAAAAGATTAGAAGATCCTAAAAAAGACTAGAAAGTTCCACTTCAGTTTATGCTAAGGTAAATGTGTCATGAAACTGTTTTCCTGACAGTCTTTGTGCTGCTGTCTGATGGTATTACTTTCTTTTCCTTCAAGACTTTGTGATGAGTCTTTTCACTCTGACTTGCAAATGTGCTACCGTCTCTGCCTTTTGGATGATTTTAAGGTCTTTTTTCCTTTCGAGTTAGCCTGTAGATCAAAAGCTTCCTACAAAGTTAGCTTGATCTTTGAACCAGAACAGGTTATCTAGGATCTAATTCACAATGTGTCAGAAATATATAAAACAAGTTGAGGGGGGAAGGAGGAAAAAAAAAGAAAGAAAAAATACAAAAAGCACTACTTAGAAATTTTATATAAACTAAAAACTAATAAATTAATAAAACTTTGTATAAAAGCCTAAAACATTATTAATTAACTGAAGACATTTTAGGTTAGGCCAGTTGTGTATGTAACTATCAATAGAATATAGACTTAGTAAACTCAAGGAAATCTGAAAATTGCTTAAGCTTTATATCTAAAGACAGAATCCTTTAATAATGTTATCACCATCTACTTACTAGATTTATTTGGTGATCTAATTTTCTGTTATGCAAATAAAAATGCATTTACTTACTAGTTAACACTTAATTATGAATTTGGTATTTCAGGTCAGGTGTTATAATAGCTGCCTGAGAATAAATCAGTGAAAAAGATGTAATCTTTTATGAAAGTGCTTGTGTTTGGCTAGGATGAAGGACAAGTACCTGAACGATTTCAAAGGGGAATAGAGAGAGCACATAAGAAGGATGGTTAGAGTTGAATCTTTGATGATCTACGCTGCATTCCACTTAGAAATGGTCCAGGGATAAGAACATTCACACAAGGGGAATGCAGGGTTAAATAAACAAGACTGAAGATGCCACATGTTGGTAAAACTTCAACTGTTTTAGTGCACAAGTGTGCCAGCTCACTAGCACAGAGCTGTAGAAGAGAGTTAAGAACCGAGCATACAGGGTCCTACCTGATGTGAAAGGAACTGTAACTACAAGAAGACCAGCAAAGGTTGGAGCCATGGACCAGTGAGACTTCGTGTACAACCAGAGAACAAAAGTTGGACGCCATTTGTGTACAATAAATCTAAATTTAAAAAATTAAAATTAAAAAAAAAGAATGCAATCTAAAATCTAACTGCCCACAAGCAAGCATGTGAGTGAGCATGAGTCATAGAGATCCCTAGATCCAGGAAAGAGAAACTTCACTTTTCTAAGAGGTGGGAGAGAATGTGTGGCTTAAAGGTTAGGGTTTGACTAAAAGCCTTTAGGAGCCATTAGACGTAGTTCTCACCTGTTCACACTACAAGGCAACTCTGTACGCAACCTGAAAAAAAAAAAAGCCAGATGTTCATTCTATGGAAAAATGGAAGTGAAAAATCTCTAGAAACAGCAGCACTTGATTTAAGAAAGAATGGGAGTGAGATGCCATTCAAAGAACAGGAGAATCAGTAAAATTCTACATTCTGACCTGGGAGAACTCTCTTGTTTGATTCACAATTCTGGGAAGCAAATATTTTCTGGAGAAATCGACTAGACTACAGAAAAAATACAGACATTGGCAATTATGATCTTCCAATGAATTGGTCAAATCCCCTTACTCATAAAAGTAACTAAATAATAAGTGCATCTCCCTGCAACAGGTACACTTTCACTTGGCTATTGCTTCAATCTTCAGTAAAGAAATCAGGCAAGCACACTAGACATTCATATATGAAAAAAACTTCTAACTTAAAAATACAGAAAGATACAGAAAAAAGAAAGAAGAAAGAAACTGGAGGTAACAATTAATGGAGGAAGCATAAAAATATTTTAAAATAGTGTTTTATAACTTATATCCTCAGAAAGATGAGATATTACACCCATAAAATAAGGAGGTTATGAAAATGGGTCAGTAAGAAAATATAAGTGGGGAAATGTATGAGAAAAAAATATATAATAAAAGGTTGAAAGACAAACTGAAAAACTCTCAAGCAGGAAAGCACAGAATAAAATAGAGGAAAAAAAAAGAAAGGAAAAGATCAGAAAGTAAGAGGTGGTCCTACATTCTAATCACATGAGTACCACAGAAGACAGAGGTAATGAATTGGAGATGTAATAGAAGAACTTTTCCAAGACCTGAAATATGAATATCTGGACTTAAAAGCTCAGGAAAATAGTTGGAAAAGACTCATACCACTTTATATTATTATAAAATTTCAGAACTCCAGGGATAAGGAAAAAATCCTTAAATATTCCAGAGAAGGAATAAAAAGACTAAGAAAAATGGTACTAAGGAGAAGGAAAGAAATCTTAAAGATTAGAGCCAACATTAATAAATTTAAAAACAGAAAATTAATAGGAAAACCAATCACTCTAAAAACTGATTCTTGAGAAGATCAATATAATTGATAAGCTTCTATCTAGATCATCCAGAAAAGAATAGATAAAAGCACAAATGACTGATATTTGAAGTGACATCACTAAAGGTTTTACAGACACTCAGAGGATATTAAAGAATATCATAAACAATTTACATGGGTGAACTCAACAATATAGTTAAAATGGAAAAATTATTTTACAGTCACAAAGTCCTAAAGCTCATTCAAGAAAAATAACCTGAAGAACCCAATATCCACTTAAAAATTAATTAGTAAGTACCCTCCCATAGAAAAATTTCAGAACTGGACATGGTGGCAGACACCTGTAATCCCAGCAAATCAGGAAGAGGAGGCAGGGGAATCGTAACTTCAAGGTCACCCTGAGCAACTTAAGGAGACTCTGAGTGACTTATTGAGAAAACTTTTGGAAAACTAAAACAAAGAAACAAAAAAAGGGCTGTGGATGTAGCTCAATGGTAGAGCACCAAGGGTTCGACTCCCAGTAACTTACACACACACACACACACACACACACACACACATACACACAAGAAAACCCGAAAATTCTAGGACCAGATGCTTACATTGGGGAATTCAACCAAACATTTAAGAAAATAATAATAATAATAATAATAATAATTCTGTAGAAATTTTGCCAGACAATTGAAGAGGATACATCTCCTTCTAACTCATTCTATGAAGCAGTAATACCAAAACTAGACAGTGATATTACAAGGAAAGAAAATTACCTACCAATATCCCTCATGAACATGGATATGAAATTCTGTTAGCAAGTCTATGCAACAATATGTAAAAAGTATAATTGATCATGTCTGAGTGAAGTTTATCTCAGGAATACAAAGTTGAATCAACACTCAAAAATCAATTTAATTCACTTATATTAATAAGAAAAAAAAGAAAGAAAAACATGATCATTTCAATGGATAAACACAATTAACAAAAGCCAACATCCTTTCTGAAATTTAATAAAGAAATGATAGGGATTTTTGAAAAAAATGCTGGGAAAATTAAACATTCACACACAAAAAAAGGAAATGAACTCCAACTCACACTTTGTATCACATATCAAAATAAACTTCAAGTGAATCGCAGACTTCAATGTAATACCTAAAACCATAAATCTTCTATAAGACATGAGAAAATTTTTATGACCTTACGTTGGATGAAATGTTCTTGCATACTATATCAAAGCATAATTCATTCAAATACATAAGCACATATATTATACCTCATTGAAATTAAGAACTACTTTTCCAGAGAAATTATCATTAGCACAATGAGATAATCCACTGTCTCAGAAAAAATGTTTGCAATTCAAATATCTGCTACAATGCTTGTACCCAAGAAATATAAAGAAGTTTCAGCACTCAATAATAAAACAAAAACCTAATAAAACATAGGCAAAAAATCAACGTTTGCTAAACTTGTACTCATGATAAGTAAGCATATGAAAACATGTTCAACATCATTAATCATAAAGGAAATGTAATCTAAAACCACAAAGCACTACTACTACATACCTATTATAATGTTTAAAAACGACTTCTCATACCAAGTGTTGGTGAGAATGTGAAGCTATCTAATCTTAATTGATTGCTGAGAATTGGTTTTGCAATTTTGTGAAAGGTTAAGCCTATGCCTTCATCTAATCCAGTTATTACTCTCTCAGGTGTTTACCAAGAAAGATGAAAACAAATATCCTTAAATATACTTGTACATTAACGTTCCTAGAAGTTTTTTTTTATTTTGGGGGGGCGGTAATAACAAAAAATTAGGGAACAACCCAAATGTCTATCAACAAGTGAGTGAATAAGCAAAACTGATATGTACTATAGACTATTATTCAGCAATAAAGAGTGAGTTACTGATATATGCAGCAGTATGGATGAATCTCAATGCAATTAGGTCTGTGAACAGAGATTCAGACCAAAAAGAATTTGTAATGTATGATTTCATTTATTTAAAATTTGAGAAGATGCAAGATAATCTATAGGACAAAAAACAGATGAGTGATTGCTTGGGGATTAGTGCGATGGATAGGAGCAAAAGGACGAATTAAATAGAACCTCAAGGAAATTTTTGTGAATAATGGATATGTTGACTTT
>JAHUXG010009260.1:0-25063 GCA_020740815.1 Sciurus niger
GAGGACAGCAGTGGCAGTAACGAGGATGAGGATGATAGTCAGGATGAAGAGGAGGAGGAGGAGGAAGATGAGGAAGATGATCAGGTGAGGGGGGACTGTGTTTGGGTTGGTTCAGATGACCTCTTCCATGGGAACAGAGAACTGCAGAAAACCAACAGTCTGGGTTCCTAGCTAGCCTCAGCGCCTCCCTCCCTCATGTGCACATGTGGCCAATGACACCAGGCTTCAGAAAACCCTTACCTCCAGCAATTCTCCATCTCCTATTTTCCCTTAAGGAGGATGATGAAGGTGAAGAGGGAGATGAAGACGATGACGACGATGGCTCTGAGATGGAATTGGATGAGGATTACCCTGATATGAACGCTTCTCCCTTGGTCCGATTTGAGCGCTTTGACCGGGAGGATGATCTCATCATTGAGTTTGACAACATGTTCTCCAGTGCTAGTAAGATACAGGGGCTCAGCTGGGTTTTCTCTCTTGATTCTTATACCCTTCTCTAGGGTAAGCCAAGCAGTGAACCAAAGCAGCTATTGATCTGATACCAACAGCACTCTTCCTATGCTGACTTTCTGGGGCAAGGGATATCTGAATCCATCTCTCAATAGCATATTCTCACAAGAAGGAATAGCAAGAGGCTGCTTTTTGTTTGCTTCACCTCAGTAAACAGGCAGCCATTTTGGAGCCTGGACAACTTGATGATTTACTTGATTAAAAAATGAAACCAAGACCGACTGCATCAGACACCCAGATGCACGCTACAGTGGATAGGGCAAACAATAATCCTTTTTTCTCTAACACTGGATCTTGAGGGTTTGGATTGAACACCTTTGAGCTTGGAATTGGGGAATAGATTTGAACATATTCGGCTTTGTTCATCAAGGATGCATCTTTTCAGGGAAGAGAATGAATCTCTTCCCTCCTCCCCCATCAACATCAAAGTTCCCTTTTAGCATCAAGTTAGAGAATCAAGTTCTTAGACTCAAGCTTATCTTGATAGGACAGGTCTTGACCTCAAATCACAAACATAATGTAGCAGAAAACACTGGACTGATCTGGTCTGTTGTCTTGGCCAAGTAATCTCTTACCTCTTTGAGCCTCAGTTTATCACCTGTAAATGAAAAGTATGAAAAGGAAAAAAAATGGATTGGACTGATCATATTCAAGATATCATCTATGATGCTCTTTGAATTTTTGTGATTTTCATCGGTCTTCCTTATAGTTGAGCCTCTGTCCATTCATCAAATTGGACAGATATTTGAGGTGTGCCTACTGTGTCCTAGGTACTGGGGATGAAGCAGTAAAGAAGAAAGCAATCCTTGGTTATCATAGGAGCTTATGATCTGTTAGGAATTATAAGTAAGCAAGCATTACATTGTAGCATGGTAAAAAATCACAGAGTACAGGACTATCTAACCCAGTCTATCAGAATGAGACTTCACAGAGGAAGTGACATCTTAGGCCAGGAATAAAAGAGCAGGCGAGGGAGAGGAGTCTTCAAGATGGAGGGAGCAGCATGTGTCTGAGGGTCCTAGAAGCATTACTGTGGCTGTAATGTGGAGAGTGGATTGGGAGAAGGTATTATTTAGGAGGCTGTTGGAGTATCTAGATGAGAGATGATGGTATAAGCTATGGTAGTGTCAGTGATTATAGATTAGGTGGTGTGGGAATGAGGGAGAAAGGACAAAGCTCAGGTTTCCGTGTGAGGAAGTAAGGCCCAGGAGACATGGTTCTGCTTGAACAATCGTGGAAGAAATTTCTTTTTGGCACTGATCCCTTTGCATATTGTCCTTGCAGCAGACATCCCCCCATCCCCAGGAAATATCCCTACCACCCACCCACTGATGGTACGCCATGCAGATCACAGTTCCCTGACACTGGGCAGTGGCTCCTCCACAACTCGTCTCACCCAGGGCATCGGACGCAGTCAGAGGACCCTAAGGCAGCTGACAGCCAATACAGGCCACACCATTCATGTTCACTATCCTGGGAATCGCCAGCCCAACCCTCCTCTTATACTCCAGAGGTGAGTTGAAAAGATCTAGTGATTGACCAGAGCTCTTATAAGAATCTTCACTGGGTTTCAGCATTGTTTTGACTGGGAAAGGGGAATAGTCATTCATTTAATGTTGTTACCACAAATAAGGTGTGTATTCTGATTTTTGTAGGTTATAAGTGCAGCTTTTGGTGAAGTACCAAACTGTGTGACTTGTCCCATGCAGACATTCAGCAGTTATTAAGCATCTCATGTGGCAAGCCCAAACAGTTTTAATGTAGTCAAGACAAGCTCCCTACCCTTCCAGTTTAGTGGGAAAAATCATTTTTAAAAATTGAATGGAATATAAGTATTATCAAGGTCAATGTACAAACTACAGAGGGTGCACAACAAAAGCATTAGCACAGTGCCTGGCATGTGAAAGCTTGTCAGTAGTAATTGATCCATGCCTGTAACTATAGAATAATATGCAGTGTCAGCCCAAATAAAGCTCTAAATCTGATGTATTAATCAGAAGAGTAAGTAAAGCTTATATGCAGTGTGATAAGGTTCATAATTGTGTTACAATTTTGGTAGAAGATCTGGATGGAGGATCTCTTGGTAACAGGTTGCTGCAGACTGAACAGTGACCATGGTACCCCACCATCACTCTAGGTTGCTTGGTCCCTCAGCTGCTGCTGACATCCTTCAACTGAGCAGTAGTCTTCCCCTACAAAGCCGGGGTCGTGCCCGCCTCCTAGTGGGCAATGATGATGTCCACATCATCGCCCGATCTGATGATGAACTGCTGGATGACTTTTTCCATGACCAGAGCACAGCTACCAGCCAAGCAGGCAAGTTTTGTGGTAATGGGGAGGGTAGAGTTCGAGAATTTATCAGCTTTTTTCCCCCTAGTTGACGAAAAACAGAACAGTGTCTACCCTGGAGATACTACATTTTATAGGAGCTGGGACCATTCAGTGACTGAGCCAAGGGCAACAAAATTGTCTCTAGGTACCTGTTATGTACCAAACATAGATCTTGGGCCAAGTTAGGAAAATATTGCAGGTTTTTTGTTTTTTGGGGTTTTTTTGTTTGTTTTATCATTTGACACTTAACAAGGCCAAGAATCTTACTCCTCTTTATTCCCTTACAGGAACCCTGTCCAGCATTCCCACAGCCCTGACCCGCTGGACAGAGGAATGCAAAGTTCTTGATGCTGAGAGCATGCACGACTGTGTTTCAGGTGTGTGGCATCTTTGTTATCAGGGCAGTAGTGAGCCTTCCAGGGCTAGGATGAGTATGTGGAGAATTGTTTCCCTGGTTCTCTGTGACCACAAACTCCACCTTTTGGCTTCCTCCCCAACCCACGCAGCCCACAGAATAGCCTCTGATCTTTGCCTCTTTGATGTAGTGGTTAAAGTGCCCATTGTCAATCACCTGGAATTCCTGAGAGATGAGGAGCTGGAAGAGAGGCGGGAGAAACGCAGGAAACAACTGGCTGAGGAAGAAACAAAGATAACTGACAAAGGCAAAGAAGATAAGGAGAACAGGGATCAGAATGCGCAGGTGATTCCCAAGGGCTGGGAGGTTTCATCTTTGGCCAGAATATCTGACTTTTAGGAATAAGAATTCAAACCCAGAGGGAATGTTTTTTCTCCAGTGTCTCATGGGCAGAAACTGGAGCCAGAAACAGAATGGCTTCTCACTCAACAATCACATCTCATAGCCTGCCTCCAAGAACTACAGTAGACCAGGAGGAAACCCTGATTAACCCATACTCTTGTTCATATTCATTTCTCAGTGGACTTCCAGTGTGGGGAACCTTACCAGAATGACCCTGTTCCATCATTTGAATAAGTTTGGCTTAGGTGTCAAAACAGAGAAAATGCTCATATCTTGAGTTCCATTATCTCCATGTTGTTTTCTACAGTTCAAATTTATATCTATCATGATTTTAGTTTTAAGAAGAAGCTACCTTTTTTCAGAAACTTCTAGGACCTTAGAAAGTCTACTTATATGTGATTTTTTACTTAAATATGAGTAAAAACTAATAGAAATACAAAATGAATTAAGACTTGAACCCAAAGACTCTGGTATACCCCATTCAGCAGTTAAGAGTAGCAGGTAACATTAAAAATAAAGGCATTGAGGACTGAGGGTATAGTTCAGTGGTAGAGCACCTGCCTTGCATGCCTAAGGCCCTAAGTTTCATCTCCCAACACTGCAAAAAGAGGCCATCAAATGTTCAGTTATACTAACATGCTTTATCTAATATATCTTTATATAGAACTTTGGGCCTAGTAAACAGCAACATTGTTTCAAATATACACATGTAAAAGAATGGAAAATAAATGTAGCATATGACTAAAATGGCTGGAGTAGGGCTAGAAAATATAGCTCAACAGTAGAGCACTTGCCTAGCAAATATAAACCAACCCCTAAGCTTCATCATTAGCAGTGCAAGAAAAACAGAAAAGTTGGAGTGGGCAAAATAAGCCCAAGTAAGCGGCTTAGATGAAACTAAGAATTTCTTGCTAGTCTGGTGATTGTACCCAGCCCTAATGTAATTTCTGTTGTCATTGTTCAGTAGCACCCCCTCTAATAGTTTCCCTTTCACCCCCAATCCATTCTTGTTTTTTGGTGGTAGGGATCAAACCCAGGCCTTGTTGCTAAAGCACATGCTCTTCCACTAAGCTACATCCCCAACCCCTCACCAAGCCATTCTTTAATATGAGTATATGTAGAGAAATTGGATTTATATTTGCATAGTGAAATGATCATCTTGTTTTGATCACATAGCAAAGGCATTTTCTATCAGATCACTGAACTTCTAACTGATCTAGGTCTAGGTGAGGGATGTTGACTTTTTACCTTGTGTTCTTACAACAGTTCCACAGTGGTCTATCCCTTCTCTTGCAGTGTACTGCATCTAAGACAAATGACTCCACTGAACAGAACCTCTCAGGTAACTCTCCCTCCCTTTCATCCTTTTTGCTAATTTATAAGTGGGTTCTTTCTCCTGACCCTTCTGAATAGCTGGCCCACCTGGGCTGAAGATGGACACTGGTGCTCTGTGGGATGAGGTAGTAGATTGTATAGTTTTAGGGTCATACCCCATCTTGGAGATAACTATACAGTCTACTGTCTTTCCCACGGTGGTACACTTCCCATCCAACTTGGCTCGGTTCAGGTTCCTATTCTGGTTATGCAATGCTTCATTCTGATGTGTAGCAAGGTTTTGTGTCCTATACCTTTCCCCTGAAACTCAGTATGTATATCTTTGAGATGATTGATCCTTTGGTAAACACCATAGTATGGCACTTAATGAGAGAGAACACGTGATGACACTACTTCTCAAATGCCAGTCCTCAGTGGAAATGAACAAAATTGAAAAGGTTTAATGTGTTTTTCATAATCTGAATTTAATTCCATTCATAGGGCTATCTTTTTTTTAAGAGGTTATGTCCTTTCTAGTTCTTTGGTATCAAAATATTCTCATTAAATCATACTGATAAAATGTTTTTTTTCTTACATGACTAAACTAAAAGTTGATAACCCATACTTTAGTCTCTCTCTTTTTTTTAATCTAAATTCAATTGGTCCACGGAATCTAAAAGTCTAAGAACATTGTCTTGGACATCTGCTTTTGGGGAAGGTAGCTTTGTGGGCTAAATGGTATGACTGTATGCTTTCTATCCTTCTATCTTTACAATGGTCGGTATCCATTTTGTGGTTCTTACAACTAGTCCATATGTTATCATATCTCCCCCCACTATTAATTTTCTCAGAACTTCCTTCTACTTCCCTATACTTTCTGTCATTTTTGGCATTTAAGTTGGAGTGAAAGCCTACACAGTTTTTTAAAGCAGTGAAGGAGGGTAGGTGTCCTTTTTCCTACTGCCCTTACTAGAGGATTCTGCTCATGCCGGGGTGAGGTAGTAAGTTGTATTGTTGTGGGGTAGGGATTTTAGACCCCAATAAGAAGATAACTATACAACTTACTACTTTCCCTGATGTGTGGCATATTCACACTGTCTTGGCAACATTATCACCATTTAAGTTCTAGGTGTTCCTCGGATGATCAGGGCACGGAAGGGGAGATACGATATATAGGGTGAGGCAGATACCAGTATAAAGTGGCTTGCATTTCATTGATTCGAGCATTAATTGGTTAACTTAATGGGCATAAATTCAAGTACATTGCTCTCCTTCATCTGTTAGATAACTTTATTCAATAATAGAACAAAAATATGCAAAAGAGAATAGAAAGTGTACTTTAAGAGCTTTGAGGTAAATTCAGGCCATTTCTTGCTTCAAGTAGATAAGGAAATTGGGGGGACAGGGTCCATAGGCTTGGGAGGGTAGATTTTCTGACTAACTTCAGAGACATTTAGCCTCACCCTACCTACATGGCCTGAAATTTTCTCTTTCCGCCTTAGGCACAGAAAAGATTTTATTAGGATCCACAAAATTAAGTCTCTAGCTCTTGGTTCAGCTATAGCACCATGCTTTAGTTCTCATCCTGGGTATACTAGACCAGCCAAGAACTATTCCTTTAAGTGGTTGATTGTGGGAAGGTGTCCAGTGTCACTGTCTGGGTGAAATACTGGTCAAGCCACATGTGCTGATTAGTATGGTTCCTTTGGTTATTGACTAATTTTCCCCTTAACCTCCATTATTGTTCTTTCCGAGAAAGATGGGACTCCAATGCCTGACAGCTATCCAACAACCCCATCTTCAACTGATGCAGCTACATCTGAGTCCAAGGAGACCCTTGGCACTCTGCAACCCTCACAGCAGCAACCAGCACTCCCACCCCCGCCAGCCTTAGGAGAGGTTCCTCAAGAGCTGCAGTCCCCAGCTGGAGAAGGGGGGAGCTCTACACAGCTATTGATGCCTGTAGAGTCAGAGGAATTAGGACCCACGAGGCCAAGTGGAGAAGCAGAAACGACTCAGATGGAGCTATCCCCAGCTCCCACTATAAGTGAGTAAAATTTTCAACTTTTGGTGGAGATGGATGGAACAGGAGAGAAGAATGGATGTCTTTGTAACTTTACTCTGCTCTCTTGCTTAAGAGAAGTAAGTAGGACTTCAGTGTTCACACATTAGCTTTGTTAGGTGAAGTAAGCTTTCTTCTCTGTGTCCTCAAGTGATAATAGTTGAGCATCTATAATTCTAATGAGGATAACTGTAAGAGGCAGTTACTCTATTCCTGGGTTATCGTGCCAGGTTTATTATTTAACTTTGAAAATAATTCTGCAAAGTAGTTGGTGACATCTCCATGAACACGGGGAAATAATTAGCCCAAGGGCATCCAGTAAGTGGTTAAACTGGGATTCAAATCCATATGTGTCTGGTTTCAGCAGTTCCACAGATGGCAAGCATGTAACCCCACATGTACAGCTCTCCCATCCTCCTGGCATAAGGTCTTATCTTATGATGCTTTCCCACTGGTTTGAAATGAGGCCTCAAAATTCTCAGCACAGTATTCCAACAGAATAAATTGAAAACTGCTTACTATCTGTGCTCTATAACAAGCTGCCTGTGATATGCCCTGGAAAGACTATAAGGTGTCAGGTTTTTTTCCCTTGGTACCTAATTTATTTAGATAACTAGAACCCATGACATGCATAAATGATGCCTGAGGGAAATCTTGGAAAGTGACAGGACCCCTTATCTAGGGTGTCTAGGGAAGCTGTTTCACGGCATGCCTAGAACAGAGTAAATTTCAAGAAGTGAAAGACTTGAGCCGAACCTTTCTTAAAAAGCAGGTAAAATAGAGTGGGAACTGTAGACCCAGCAGGAGGTGAAGATAGAGAAGTGAGAAGGCTGAGATAACTGCCCTGAAGGAAGTAACCCTAACAAAGACTTTGTCATATTGGCCTGCTTCCAAGCAGAACTCTAACCTCTCTCTGTGACTTCCTCCTAGCTTCTCTTTCCCCAGAGAGAGCTGAAGATTCTGATGCCCTGACTGCTGTCAGCAGTCAACTGGAAGGCTCTCCCATGGACACCAGCAGCCTGGCTTCCTGTACTCTAGAGGAAGCTGTGGGTGACACCTCAGCAGCTGGCAATTCTGAGCAGCCCACAGCAGGCAGCTCCACTCCTGGGGATGCCCCACCAGTTGTGGCAGAAGTACAAAGCAGGACTGATGGGGCAGGGGAATCTACCCAGCCACCTGAAGACAGGTAAGCACTACATGAGCTAGAAGAGAATAGGGATGAGTTGGGTGTCTCAGGTTGCATTTATACCTGTTAACTAATGGGTATGCTTATTGCGCTGGGAAAATCAACTTGGTTTTGCTGAGGAAAGGCTATTGTTATTAGGAGTGTTTTATAAATGGGAAAATGTAGCGCTAAGAACAACCTGAGAATAATTTCCCTCAGCTCTCCCCCTGCATCCTCTGAGAGTTCTTCCACCAGAGATTCTGCCGTGGCCATTTCTGGAGCAGACTCCCGAGGAATCCTAGAAGAGCCACTGCCTTCGACGAGCAGTGAAGAAGAAGATCCCCTTGCAGGTGAGTTCCCTATGTGCTCAGGCTGTCCTGAGATTGTTCCAGCTTCCAATAACACCTGACAAGGAGAATGTCCACTAGCCAAACAGTTCATCCAGATGGAGGGCATATATTGGGAAAAGGATTAGCAGTGAGGGGATGCTGGTATAGTATAATAGAATGAGCCAGTTTTGGAAATCAGACTGAACTTAGTTCACTCATTCTCTCACTATGCCACTTCCTAACTTTACAACATATGACTTTTACTTAATTTCTGTGATCCTCATTGGTATTCTGTTAACCTTTCATTACTATTAAGACAAAATACCCAAGGTAATCCATTTCGAAAGAGGAAAGGTTTATTTTGGAGTTTTCGATCCATGGTCATTTGGACCCCATTGCTTGTGGCCCAGTGCTGAGGCCAGTACATAATGGTGGGAACACATGGTGAAGTAAGCTGCTCACCACATGGTGCCTGGAAGCAGAAAGAGGAAGCGGAAAGACCAGCATCACAGTATCCCTTTTAAGAGCACACATTTTGATATGACCAGAAAACTCAGTGAGGTCCAGCCATCTCCCACGGACACCATGAGCTGAGAACCAAACCTTTAACACATGGACCTTTGGGGTACAGTTGTCCAAACCATTAAGGTGGTGATAATATCTAGATATACAGGTAGTAAGGTCTTTATTAAAGTTCAGTGACTATATATGTAAAGGGAGTTAGAATAAGTGAAAACATACAAAGCTGACTTCTCTAAGTAGTATCAGGGGTTTCTGTTCTCTTTTATATCTTGGTTATCAGTAGAGGTGTGAGTCCTTCATATCTTACATCTCTCCTCAGGTATCAGTCTCCCTGAAGGTGTGGACCCCTCTTTTCTGGCTGCTCTGCCTGATGACATCCGTCGGGAAGTCCTCCAGAACCAGCTGGGCATCCGACCACCAACCCGAAGTGCCCCCTCCACAAATAGCTCAGCTCCTGCAGTGGTGGGGAATCCTGGTGTGACTGAAGTCAGTCCTGAGTTCCTGGCTGCCCTGCCTCCAGCCATACAGGAGGAAGTATGTGAGCGGGAAGATGGGAGGGCTAAGCTGCCTGGCAGGAGATATGCCCCATTGACAACTTCTGTCCTATAGGTGCTGGCACAGCAGAGAGCTGAGCAGCAGCGACGGGAACTAGCTCAGAATGCCAACTCTGACACACCCATGGATCCTGTGACCTTCATCCAGACTCTGCCCTCTGACCTGCGCCGTAGTGTCTTGGAGGACATGGAAGATAGTGTGTTGGCTGTGATGCCACCTGACATAGCAGCTGAGGCTCAAGCCCTGAGACGAGAACAGGAAGCACGACAACGACAGCTCATGCATGAACGTCTGTTTGGGCACAGTAGCACCTCTGCACTCTCTGCCATTCTCCGAAGCCCAGGTACAGAGGGAAGCAAGTAGGAGGGTCTTTGCTAGATGAGGTTCTTTTTGCTTCTGTGTGTATTACGTAGGCCCAACTTGCTACCTCCCTTCCCCAATCTCAGTTTCCTTTTTTTCTGCCAGCTTTCACCAGTCGCTTGAGTGGCAACCGTGGAGTCCAGTATACTCGTCTTGCTGTGCAGAGAGGTGGCACCTTCCAGATGGGGGGTAGCAGCAGCCACAACAGGTATTTTTTTTTCTTTGTTCCCTTTATGCCATACCATCTCTCATGTTTTCATTCTAACTCCCTTAATTTTATAGGCGGAGAAACTGAAGTCCCAAGAGGGAGATAGGGTGACCACTTTTAGGCTGTTCCCTTCCATGGGCAGGAGACCCAGATCTTTGAACTCCCCCTCTCATAAAACCACATCTTTGAGTTGGTCTAGCTTCTGAAAACCAGAATCACAAAAGCAGGATGGCAGCAGGAACTAGTGAAGTCATTTTAATAAGAAGACAGGCTATCTTCCTCCTATGCAGAGGAAAAGAGCAAATCACTTTCCTTCAGATTACATCATCTAGGTTGGAGAAGGTAGAGAGGTGTTAATAACTAAGCTGAAGCATAGTGGACCCAACATGCCAAAAGGTGAAGGGAAAGATCAGCTTCTTTAAGGCATGCAACCCTCTGATAGTCTAGAGAAGGCAAAAATAATCATTATCTCCTAAACTTCAGTGTAGTCAAGTTTTTACCAATCAGTGATGATACAGATCTGGGCTGGAGTCTCTTCCCTGTAGTAGTCAACTTGTTTGAGCCTCTGTCTAGTTCATTATCTCAAAAATGGGCAGTTATCTAGGCTGTCCAGCAGCCCTATGGAGAAAAGTGTCAGATATACAGTAGATACATAGAGGGCAGTTGTTTTGGACACCCTCCCTTCTTTAGTCTTCCTAGAGATATCTAGCTCATTCCCCTCCCCTGGGCTTATGTCTCATTCTAGAGTTCTAGCTTAAGTATTACCCAGAAACCACACTGTCTTTCTAGACCTTCTGGCAGTAATGTGGACACTCTCCTTCGCCTCCGAGGACGGCTCCTTCTGGACCATGAAGCCCTGTCTTGTCTCTTGGTCCTACTTTTCGTGGATGAGCCAAAGCTCAATACTAGCCGCCTACACCGAGTACTGAGAAATCTCTGCTATCATGCCCAGACCCGCCACTGGGTGATCCGCAGCCTCCTGTCCATCTTGCAACGCAGCAGTGAGAGTGAGTTATGCATTGAAACACCCAAGCTCTCCACAAGTGAGGAAAAGGGCAAAAAGTCGAGCAAGAGCTGTGGGTCAAGCAGCCATGAAAACCGTCCCCTGGACCTACTACACAAGATGGAGTCCAAGAGCTCCAACCAGCTTTCCTGGCTTTCAGTATCCATGGATGCCGCCTTAGGCTGTAGGACTAATATATTCCAGATCCAGCGTTCAGGGGGGCGCAAACATACTGAGAAGCATGCAAGCAGTGGATCCACTGTCCACATCCATCCCCAGGCTGCTCCTGTTGTCTGCAGACATGTTCTGGACACACTCATTCAGTTAGCCAAGGTGAGGAGCTTGAAGGAAACCCAGACCCTTGATGGAAGAGGGGTGGCAGCAACAGCCTGGGTTCTGGACACAGTCTTTCTCCTTTGTGTCAAGCCCTATGTTGTTTCTGTATTGGGAAATTTGTCCAATAAATACCTTTGGGTTTTTTTTTTAAATCTTCTCTCTAATTTTTATGCATTGTCTCATTCGGTCATCAGAACAGCTGTCTGCAGTATGACTCTCATGTTACAGATGAAGAAGCTGGGATTCAGAACATTTTAGTGGCTTTGTCATGTGATCAGGAAATGATGGAGCTTGACCTAGAACTTAGTGATGATCCGGTCACCATTCTTTGAATAAGCATTGCCACAGTGTATTGAGGACCTAACTTGTGCCAGGCACTGTGTAAAATCATTCTCATTTAATTTCAACTTTGCAAGCAGTGCCATCATCCTCCCCATTTTATAAAAGTGTAGATACTGGGTCTCAAAAAAGTTACTATTCAGTCTGCCTTGCACAAAGCCCTTGTTTGTTTTTCTAGGCTGCTTCACCATCTGTTGGATAAAACTGTATGCCATCTGCTCCCAGTTTACCACAGCTATCCAAAGGAGAGGAGAGTATGGAAACTAGTTGTCCTTCCCTATTGGGAAGGCTAATCCTCTATGGAGACCCCTTAGACCAAGTCTATCCTTCTTTTCCTGGCAGGTGTTTCCCAGCCACTTCACACAGCAGCGGACCAAAGAAACAAACTGTGAGAGTGATCGGGAGAGGGGCAGTAAGCAGGCCTGCAGTCCATGCTCCTCACAGTCTACCAGCAGTGGCATTTGCACAGATTTCTGGGACTTACTGGTAAAACTGGACAACATGAATGTCAGCCGGAAAGGCAAGAACTCGGTGAAGTCAGTGCCAGTGAGCGCTGGTGGTGAGGGGGAAACCTCCCCATACAGCCTTGAGGCCTCCCCACTGGGGCAGCTCATGAACATGTTGTCACACCCAGTCATCCGCCGGAGCTCTCTCTTAACAGAGAAACTCCTTCGACTCCTCTCTCTCATCTCAATTGCTCTCCCAGAAAACAAAGTATCGGAAGCACAGGCTAACTCTGGGAGCAGTGCTTCCTCCACCACAACTGCCACCTCAACCACCTCTACCACCACCACTGCCACTGCCACACCCACACCCCCTGCTGCAACCACCCCTGTCACTTCTGCTCCAGCTCTGGTTGCTGCCACAGCTATTTCCACCATTGCTGTAGCTGCTTCGACCACAGTGACTACCCCCACGACTGCTACCACTACTGTTTCAAGTAAGTTTAGATGTAGTCTGGGGGCTTTGGGGTGTGTACTATGACTCCCACCTCACCCCCACGCCCCATCCAGGTGTCCTCCCTAAATGATAGTGGATTTTATGTATGAGGTCAGTGTGTTCATTTTCACCCTCATCTGCCTTGTTTTCTCTGTGTCTCTCTCTCTTCCCCTTCTTTTTCTCCCTCCTTCTCACATGCACAGATACCCCTGTGAAGATCAAGGTGTTCTCTGAATATGGTTTCCCAGGCTAGGCACTAAAGGAAAATAGAAAGAAAACCTCTGTCTTCAGGGAACTCTAAGCCTTTTGGGCCTGGTTGAGGGGGCCACTTCTCATAGGATGTAATTCAAGAGCAGGCTAGATGCATTATGAATCAAGGTAGCCAGATCATCCTAAGGAATGTAGCAGATAATTTGAGAATATTATCTGCAGAAGTAGGATTTAAAGACTGTGGGGAGAACGGCTGTGGTGATAGGAAAATAGTTAAGAAAAACACCTGGGGTTGTCACCTTAGAAGGCACAGTCATAAGGTCTGCCCTGATTGTTGAGATTTGGCTCTGGTGGCTAGATTTTCATTTTCACTACTTTCCCATTTTGAAGCTCTGGACAGTTCAGCAGTTCCTTGGTTCTGCCACCTAAAGTCTATGGCTTGTGTCACAGAGACTTATGATGTTCTGTTTCTTCAAAGCGTCTACTACTACTAAAAGCAGCAAATCTCCAGCAAAGGTGGGTGAAGGAGGCAGCAATGCTACAGACTTCAAGATGGTATCCTCTGGCCTCACTGAAAACCAGCTACAGCTCTCTGTGGAGGTGAGTCCAAGCTCTTATGACCTGCCAATGTTTAAAAGAAAGGGTGGATGTGGTGTGAGTTCTCAGTTTGGGTTCACCCCTTCTCTCTTCTTTTTCCCAGGTGTTGACATCACACTCTTGTTCTGAAGAAGGCCTGGAGGATGCAGCAAATGTGTTACTGCAGCTCTCTAGGGGGGACCCTGGGACCCGGGACACAGTTCTCAAGCTGCTATTGAATGGAGCCCGTCATCTGGGATACACCCTTTGTAAACAGATAGGTAATAACAGGAGTAAAGCCTTCTGTCTTTCTTAAACCTTCCATTTAGGTGTCTTCCTTTTCTGGAAGCATTCCCCAATCCCCCAGTTTGAATTAGACTACACTAAGCACTCATAGCACAGCTCCAGTTTGAAAGCAAAGCTGGACTTCTCTCTGTACTCTCAGTGCCTGGCATGTGGTTGGTCATCCATGCTTAGTGAAGGGACAGGTGAATGCATGGGAACAGCAGAGCCTACTTGAGCACTTGTAAGAACCCCATGGTGAGGCTGTGGAGGCAGCTTCACTATCTCAGACATGTGCCTGCACTACATTCAGGCTCAGGAATTATGAGTCAGAATACTGCCCTCAGCTTTTGTGTAGTTTTGGTGATGCAGAAATTCTAACACTTGGAAATCATCTATTTACATTGCTTTCTTCCCTATTTTACTAAGATGAAAGCTAAAATCCAGAATGATAGTGATTGGACCAAGGAGTAAAACCAGATTTTATTTCAACATGAAGTGTCTGATTTTTTTCCCCATTCCCATTCCAACCATGGTTCTCCCTAAATCTTGTCACCCTACTTAGTTATCTGTCATCTTCCCACAAATGTTTAAAGCTGAGATGATAGAGTTGACTGGCATGTGTAACCCATGGTGTTCTTTGTTGCATTAGAATTACAAGGTTCTTCCTGAAAGAATTTGACCTCTAGCCTCTGGCCTTTCTTGACTTATTCAGCACCCATGGGCCAGGTACCATCTAGGCACTTAACCACACAGTTCATTCTCACAGCCACCTTAAGAGATTAGGCAGTATTATTTCCATTATTAACATGCATAAATAAACTGGGAACGTTGTCAAGGAATTTACCTGAGGTCACCACAAAATGTCAGTAAGTTTAAGAGATATATAAGACATAGACTGTGGTCTTTCTGACTCCAAGAGAGATGATTTGTTTTTCTTTACTACACCAAACTGCACCAAGATTCTACACTAAGATTCAATTGATTCCTGACACCAGCTAAATCAGTAGTCACCATGTAGTTGATCATGAGTGCACATAATGAGCTGTTGAATTTTTTTAAAAGCTACTAAACTGGAAATTTCCTGCTCATCCTGGGTTCTCTGCACAGAGGATGGCCTGCACAGATTTTCTGAAAAGGTTTGATTTTCAGCTAGTGCACTAGGGAAGTCTCCAAACACTAGGTGATTCCTTTGTCTACCCAGGTACCCTGCTGGCTGAACTACGGGAATACAACTTGGAACAGCAACGGCGAGTCCAGTGTGAGACTCTTTCCCCTGATGGCCTGCCTGAGGAGCAGCCACAGACCACCAAACTGAAAGGCAAAATGCAGAGCAGGTGGGTGGTAGCCACCATTTTGGCTACGGGCTAAGATCTGGGATATTCTGAAAGGTGGCTCTTGCTCATTCCCTGTTCTGTTTTCTTTCTCTGGGCAATTTTTCTGTCTATCCTACACTTGACCTGATTTTTTTCTGATTCTCCCTATTTGTAAGATTTCCTTCTGAGATTTCTTATCCCTCTGGTTGACACCAGAAAGCCCTGCTTGCTAATAATGGTTTTATGCTGTCAATATACGCAAGCCACCTCTACACTATCCAGGTTTGACATGGCTGAGAATGTGGTAATTGTGGCATCTCAGAAGCGACCCTTGGGTGGTCGGGAGCTCCAGCTGCCTTCTATGTCCATGTTGACATCCAAGACATCTACCCAGAAGTTCTTCTTGAGGGTACTACAGGTCATCATCCAGCTCCGGGACGACACACGCCGAGCTAACAAGAAAGCCAAGCAGACAGGCAGGCTAGGTATGGAACTAGAGTGTCCAATTGAGGGGCAGGGTTGGTGGTGGAAAACCCAGAGTCCCTGGAAGGGCAGGGCTCAATGTCCTGTTTCCTTCCTGTTTGACATTTCCTAAAGGAAACCAGTAATCCTTTTTTATAAGTATCAGAATGTTGATGGCTGCATTGTATATCTCATTCAAGCTGTCTACATAGGAAATTGCTTAGGCGAGTGGGAATTAAAGGGGAATAGAAATCTGGCAAGGAAATTGGGGACCAAACTTTTGCTGAACAAGACTTAACTCACTGGGTGTGCACTTCTTTCTGCTTCCTTGATCACTCCTGACTAAAACACTATAGCCATGTTTTTGCCTGTGCCATAGCCTGCCAAATCATTTTCCCTCTCTCCTCCTGTCCCATGGAACCCTCTTACATGCCACCATGTGTCTGTCTAACACCATGCCCCCTGCCCTTATCCGTAACAGTAGATCTTAGTGCCTGATGATGAATATTCTCAAGCTGCCTCAACTAAAGCTCACAAACCTCAACACGATGCCCTGTGGCAGCCCAGGAGATAGGAGAGAGAGTATTGGGCATTCCCTCTTCCTACCTTTTATATGTTGCCTTCCTTTTTTTTTTTTTTTTTTTTTTTTTTTTTTCTTTCTCCCAGGTTCCTCCGGTTTAGGCTCAGCTAGCAGCATCCAGGCAGCTGTTCGGCAGCTGGAGGCTGAGGCTGATGCCATTATACAAATGGTACGTGAGGGTCAAAGGGCGCGGAGACAGCAACAAGCAGCAACGGTTAGCATGATGCCTGTGGCCCCTCATTCATTTGTCTTCCCCCCTCCCCCCACCATGTCATCAGTGGGGTTCCATTGCCCTTACCTTGTATGCTTTTGCATTAAGTTTGCTATATGAATGCTTCTGGACAATAGGGTTATTTTCTGTTGGTGTTTTCCTTTACTGTTTGTTGATTGATTTATTGGTTTGGTTTGATTTAAAGCTTGGCCATCATACCCCACTCCCAGCTATCCAGTCAGTAGTGGCGCTTTTGCAAACTGCCTAATGCTAAGTGTCTGGGTTCTAAGGGCATGTGGGGTAAAGTTTTTTTCAGTCTCCTGGAACAATACAGGTACATCAGAGGCATCTCAGGAATCCTACTCTTGAAAGTCCCCCCAAGCTTGGTACATATCCCAAACAGCCATTTGTTTATGGCTACTCTCTACCCTGGCCTCTGCCTCTGTTCTCTGTAATCCCTTGGCACCTAGACCCTCAGGCACTTTAGGAGGAACCTTCAGGTACTTAAATAGCTGGCTCAGTGTTGGGGGTCCCAGCACAGGCTTCAGTAAAAGCCTGATATCAAAGTATGTTGTGGCATGCTCTCATTGTCTTTTTGTCTTGGAAAATGCAAATTACCTTCCCAGGATTCAGGGAATAAAGTGTCTTGAGGCCTGGCTTTTCTTTATGTGTAATTACTATTATACACTATGATTTCATTGAGCATACCAGGCATAGCCTAGAATTTGGGGGTGGTGACTCCCAGAGGATAGAAAAGGAAAATAGCTATTTTTCTGCCCAGTCTCATTCCCATCATCTGATAAGACAGATATTGACTTTTTAAATAATCCATCCTGAGAAGGCACACTAATTCCCTTGTTTGAACAAATAGAAACAAAGAGCATGCATACCTTTAGCCCATATGAGTTTACACACACACGCACAACTTCTCACAGAAGAGGACTGGAAATGTGTGTCCAGGAGGCATGTGTCTGGGCACAGGAATAGAGTGTAGGAAATGCAGGCATCCTTGGAGCTCTTTGGAACATTTGCAAGCTCAGGGTAGAGGACAGCAAAGTAGGTTGGAAAGTCATTATTTTGTCCTGGAGTGCTATAGATTTTTCTCACTAGATACGGGAAGCATCTTTCCAAGCTCCATGTATAAGAAGTAGAAGTGAGCCAGCCTCTAGCCTGTCCCTGAGGAAAGCAAAGTTGCAACCTTTATAAAGTGGCCTTGTCTCCCTTTTATCCAGTCGGAGTCTAGCCAGTCAGAGGCATCTGTCCGGAGAGAGGAGTCGCCCATGGATGTGGATCAGCCATCTCCCAGTGCTCAAGATACTCAGTCCATTGGTCAGTACTACTTTCACTTTCCAGCCCAGCAGAAGGGAGAACCAGTCTTATAGAATGTCTGCTGGATCTCCTATTCCCAGCATATATATAAACTCAAGTGTTTTTCAGTTTGTTCCAGTGAACTCTGGTCTCTATAAATACTAAAACAAGTATTAACAACCAAAGGATACCTACAATTCTTGTAGTAAAGATACTATGACAGGGTATTACACATGGAGACAGCATATGTTTTAAATCTTGGCTCCCTCATTTATTAGCTTCTGGAATCTGAAGCAAACCTTTCTTAGCCTCAGTTTCCTTGTTTATAATAGGGATGTTCACAGTTGGTAGGATTGAATGAGTTAATACAAATGCAGTGTATAGTGAAGTACCTGGCACCTGGTGAAGGCTATTATTAGTGGCATTTCTCAAAATTGTACATAGAATAATTTTGGGCACTGTTTGAACACATTCCTGTGGAATAGTGTTCTCATAGGACACCCTTTTTTAAAATGCTGTATTAAATCATTTACTATTCATCAGGACTTTGGGAGGTAGATATTATTCCCATGTTCTCTATCCATCTTCTTTTACCCAAGGTCACACGATCTGCAAGTGCCAGAGCCAGGATTCAAACCTAGGGCTGTCAGAGCCTTGAAGAATAGTCAGGATTGGGGTAGAGGATGAAAAGCAAAGGTCAGGAAGAAGCCTAAGCAGGGCAAGGGTGTGGTGGGGGTGGGAATAGAAAGGGAGAGGGGGGGGGAAGGGCTGGTGAGGAAGCAGTTGCTTCTCTCCCACCCAGAAGATGAGGCTGGTCTTGCTGCTTGGCTACTGAGCAGAATTCAGAATAAGCCCCCAAAGGGTACCAGGAAACATACCAGCCATGGGGATCCATCTGTTGCACCATGGCTTCTTGGGGTTTTAAACTGTCCCAGGACAAGATGACTAATTCAAAAGGCATAGGACTAGAGTCAAAAACATGTTTTCTAAGTCCTGGCCCTGTCCCTTGGGAAAAAAATTAGGGAGAAAGCAGCCTGATTCCAAGGGCAGCTGTCAGAATTTAATGAGGATAATGTCCTGAAACATACTTTGTGAACTGGAAGGCAACCATCCAGATTTCCATCATTGTTGCATTGCCCTCAGGTAACTTACCCACAGGTTCTCTGGGAGCTAATGTGGCAATGACTAGACTAGATGAACACTAGCCACACATGGCTAGTGAGCACTTAAAATGTGGCTAGTACAACCAAGGAACCGAATTCATTATTTTATTAAATGCCATCCAGTGCAGGACTAGACCTTGCTTTGAGATGTTGCTCAGTGAGTAGTACTCTGTGGCCAACAGTCCAGTCTACTTGATCTGTCTAGTAGCCTGCGCATTTGGGCTGGGAAACAACTCTTAAGTTGGGGAGACACCTCGAAGGCTTTCTAACTCTGTCTTCTGTGTGCCCAGTAGCCTCGGATGGAACCCCACAGGGAGAGAAGGAGAAAGAGGAGCGGCCACCTGAGTTACCCCTGCTCAGTGAGCAGCTGAGCCTGGATGAACTGTGGGACATGCTGGGGGAGTGTTTGAAGGAACTGGAGGAATCCCACGACCAGCATGCAGTGCTAGGTGAGTTGTACTCTGAGAGCTCAGGTCTTCTTCCCCCACCCGCCCAGTCTGATATGGGACCCTTTCTGTCAGTGTAAGTTTCTTCTATCCAAGTTAGTCCTTGCCCTGAGTGTCTCTGTAGTGTATTCAAGGAGAGTTGTTTTTTCTCTGGCCTCAATATAAAAAAAAAAATTGCCTTCTCTCTAGAGGCTGAGTGTGTAGCTCAGTGGTAGAGCATGTGCTTACTTAGCATGTGCAAGGCCTTGGGTTTGATCCCCAGCACCCTCCCCCCATCTAAATAACTGGTTACCTATTCCATTTTTCTTTGGCTTCCAGAAAATACTGACTTCCTCTGTGGCTTTACTCTATCATTATATTTCCCTGCAATTTTTTATGATTTCTTCTTCCATATTGTATTTTTGTGAGGGCCAGGCACCAGGGATCGAACTCAGGGGCACTTGACCACTGAGCCACATCCCCAATCCTATTTTGTATTTTACTTAGAGACAGGATCTCACTGAGTTGCTTAGCGCCTTGCTTTTGCCGAGGCTGGCTTCGGACTCACAGTCCTGCCTCAGCCTCCTGAGCTGCTAGGATTAAAGACATACACCACCATGCCCAGCTCCATACTGTATTTTTATGGTTTGTTTATGAAGGTGGAAGAGATTGTATGTTGAAGTTTGTAAAGTAAAGCATCACTTGTGTCTCATTCTTGCCCCCAGTGCTCCAGCCTGCTGTCGAGGCTTTCTTTCTGGTTCATGCCACAGAGCGGGAGAGCAAGCCTCCTGTACGGGACACCCGTGAGAGCCAGCTGGCACACATCAAGGATGAACCTCCTCCGCTCTCCCCTGCTCCCTTAACCCCAGCCACCCCTTCTTCCCTTGACCCATTCTTCTCCCGGGAGCCCTCATCTATGCACATCTCCTCAAGCCTGCCCCCTGACACACAGAAGTTCCTTCGTTTTGCAGGTACAGACCTCCAAATGCAGAAGGCTTTATTATATGCAGGGTTATTTTATATATTTTATGCTTAGCCTCTTCAGTAGAGAGGAAATGTGTGCATGTGTCTGTCTGTGTGTGGGAGAAAGTGATCCTAGTGTGGTCAGTAGGGATCTCCTCTGGAAGCCTTTGTATGTTACTCTGAGGGAATTGGACTTTATCCTGAGGCCATGGCAAGTCAGGCTGATATAGAAATGCTCAGATTGATAGTCACACCTCAGGACTGGTCCCTAGCTTTGTCTGGTTCCTAATTGACACCCCTGAAAAGAGGAGAGTTGCTAGCTGGAGGGCTGTTTTGCACCTATCTGGGACCCATGATATACTGATCCTGTGATCTTTTTTCCTCTCAGAGACTCACCGCACTGTGTTAAACCAGATCCTACGGCAGTCCACCACCCACCTTGCTGATGGGCCTTTTGCTGTCCTGGTAGATTACATTCGTGTCCTCGACTTTGATGTCAAGCGCAAGTATGTGCCCTGGAGTTGAGTAGGGGAGAGGAACTCCCCAAACTGTATCTCCCCTCCCAGAAAGGAGCCAAAGTTTCTCCTGGGGCCAGGAGTTTCTCTTGGTGGCAGCATATGGAATGGTGCTGGTAGGGAGGGAAGAGAATCGTCTATGCCACTCATTGTACCCTAAATGTACCCTGGACTTCTCCACCCCTCCCCTACCCATCTCTATTCTTCATCAGTGAATTGAGAGCCAGGATTTCTTAACCACAAGATTTTCTAAAGTCCCATACCATTCTTCGGAGTTGTGCTGGGGTGCATATGGCTGTGGTACACTTGCATGGCACCTCTGGAGTCCCTATGCCTCTCCTTCATACACATATTCACATCTTTACCTGCTTTCTGCAGAAATTCCATGCCATAATCTCTGTGGGCCCTTGTTCAGTAGAGATAGGAAAATTTTCAACATAGTAATAAATGATTTACCTCTCCCACCTGCTAGACATGGGAACAGAAATCAGTGTTTGGAGGATGGAGAGAATGCCATTTTGGGGTTTTCATCCTGATCAAACAAATGGAAATTTGCTCTACCACCCCAAATCCTATTTTCCTTTTTTTCCTACCTCCCAAGATATTTCCGCCAAGAGCTGGAACGTTTGGATGAGGGGCTCCGGAAAGAAGACATGGCTGTTCATGTCCGCCGTGACCATGTGTTTGAAGACTCCTACCGTGAGCTTCATCGCAAATCCCCTGAAGAAATGAAGAATCGATTGTAAGAGCCTAGAACCGAACAGACAAGATTGGTGCGGGGCTGGGCTCTTTCTACCCAGTAACTTATTCTGGCCTCAACTTTAGGGCATTTAGGGAATTCCTGTCCTCCTCAATCTGGCTTAAATAATCTCACTGAACTATCTTCCATCTTCTGGGTCTGGTCTGCTGGCTAACCCTTTGGTTGAACTGCACAATTCCTAAACAGACTGGAAAGTGGTTGGTGTTTGTAAGGAGACACCTGAGGTTTTGCAGTGGAGCTTTCACCACTGTTAAACTAGGTGTGGGGAGCCTGATAAGCAAATGGTACCTGGTTGGGAAGACTGTATATGCAAGAATGGCCTTCACCAAATGGGTAACTGCTCACTGGTGATTCTATAATACCAAGTGTCACAGGAAGTGGTGAGATGAGAGATAGAGTTATATGATAATTCTTCCCTTATGGTCCACCATCCATGTGATCACACAGAGGGTTGGAGGGTCTTCCCAGAGTTCTACTGGCAATCTCTGTTCACCTCTTCATCTGAGACCACACTCCCCAGTCTGTTTAACACCCTCCCCCATGTACATATAATGCTATGCAAATAGACAGATCTGTCCTGGGCTTTCTGCGTAGCTCATTTCTGCTCTTTTATGCAGGTATATAGTATTTGAAGGAGAAGAAGGGCAGGATGCTGGAGGGCTCCTGCGAGAGTGGTATATGATCATCTCTCGAGAGATGTTTAATCCTATGTATGCCTTGTTCCGTACCTCACCTGGTGATCGAGTCACCTACACCATCAACCCATCTTCCCACTGCAACCCCAACCACCTCAGCTACTTCAAGTTTGTCGGACGCATTGTGGCCAAAGCTGTATATGATAACCGCCTCCTGGAGTGCTACTTTACTCGATCCTTCTACAAACACATCTTGGGCAAGTCTGTCAGGTGAGAGTATGGTGTAGTCCTAAGACTTTATTCAGCCCTGGGGGCTGGTCCTTTATTTTTATCCCATCCCTGTGCTACTTCTCCCCAACACACACACACACACACACACACACACACACACACACACACACACACACACATATACCCAGTAACCCTGTTTGTATTTTTCCAGATACACAGATATGGAGAGTGAAGATTACCACTTCTACCAGGGACTCGTTTATCTGCTGGAAAACGATGTCTCCACACTAGGCTACGACCTCACTTTCAGCACTGAGGTAAGTCAGGAGATAGTGACCACAGCGTATCCAGTCAGTCCCGGAGACCCATGTCAAGATCACCTTGGAATTGTCACTGGGCAATCTCAGAGTTCTAAGGACACATCTCCACAAAGCTCAACACCCTATGCAGTTAGGCTGAGAACAGTGGGTGAGGTAACGTACAGAAAAACCAGAATTGATAAAATAATCCAAGATGTTTCCTAATAGTTTCTCCCAGAAAGAGCCCAGCCCCCCACCAATTATGCCTCAACATAATTCTTTATCCCTTAATATAGCACACTGTAGAAAAATTATATAGACATAAGTGAAATACAAAAATTAAGGTTGCCCTTCCCCCAAATTATTTTCCACAAAGATTATGTTGTGTTAATTACATACCTTAGCCGCGCCCCATTCCCTTTTCTCATTTGATGATTTCCTTCCTCTCCACCTTCTTTATGGGTTCTGGAACCAAAGACTAATTTTGTTCATTCCTGGTCTCAGCCTTTCCCTATGAGAGTTATGAGGTAATGAGTTTTAAGAAAAGTTAGTTTGTTATGGACATGGGAAGGAGTTTGAGGGTATGTTCCCAGGTCTCTCTTGTTAGTTGCATCCTAGACCAATCCCGATATATGTAGCTGGTGTTTTGGGGTGTTCTAGGTCCAAGAGTTTGGAGTCTGTGAAGTTCGTGACCTCAAACCCAATGGGGCCAACATCTTGGTAACAGAGGAGAATAAGAAGGAATATGTACACCTGGTGTGCCAGATGAGAATGACAGGTAGGAAAAATGTCCTTTAAACCTCCAGTTTCTCAGTTTGGGAAGAGGTCAGCCCTCATTTATTTCACTTTTTTTGTTTGTTTTTTGGGGTTTTTTTGTTATCTTGTATGACACAGCCACCGACATCTTGGACAGATGGAAATAAAACTCCTGACCAAAAATGTTTTAACTTTATTCATTTTTATGTAGGGGCCTAGAAATAGTGGTAGGTGAAGCAGCCAAGATCCACCAGCATCCTAATAGCATTGAGAGCCAGATTGGGGCTCTGACCTCTAGCAATTATATGAGTTCATCAGCTATGTAACTTTTTTTATTCTCATTCCAGGAGCCATCCGCAAACAGCTGGCGGCTTTCTTAGAAGGCTTCTATGAGATCATTCCAAAGCGCCTCATTTCTATCTTCACTGAGCAGGAATTAGAACTGCTCATATCAGGACTGCCCACCATTGACATTGATGATCTGAAATCCAACACTGAGTACCACAAGTACCAGTCCAACTCTATTCAGGTGAGCTGCTGCTGGCATCCCTCTCCATATGCTCCTCTTACCCTAAGAAGAGGTAGTTTGTATGATGCCCAATAAACCAGTACACTTAGAGGAAGGGCGTCGTGGGTGACAGTGTACCCATATCTAACTTTTCATTCTTCAAAAGAGTATTTTCAGGTGATGTTTATGCCTGTTTTATGAATGAAGGAACTAAAGCCCATCCCATGGAGGGGGTTTGCCTAAGATTCCAGCTCCAGTTCTATTTTCCAAATTCCATTCCTCTGCCTTCTAGGAGTTCTTTTCTGATGCTGTCTTCTCCTATCCAATTCTGCAGATCCAATGGTTCTGGAGAGCATTGCGTTCTTTTGACCAAGCTGACCGTGCCAAGTTCCTCCAGTTTGTCACCGGTACTTCCAAGGTGCCCCTGCAAGGTTTTGCTGCCCTTGAAGGCATGAACGGCATTCAGAAGTTTCAGATACATCGAGATGACAGGTCCACAGATCGCCTGCCTTCAGCTCACACATGGTAAGAGGGAAGGTTTGGTTTATCCTTTCAGCATTCACATTGAGGTTGCAGACTCAGACTTTTAGGCCCCTACCTAAAGCTGGGAACACAAATCTGGCCCATTTCTGGACCTCAGGTAGCTCACATTTTGATGGTTCTGTGAAAAAGGTAATGCTTTGAGAAAATGGGCTAGACACATAGTAGGGACCAAGGAGACATTAGTAGGTGAACACACAGGAGGGAATGGTATATTCTGGGACTCTGCATGACTGGAGCTAGGAGCAGAGGTCAAATCACTAGTGACCCTGAATATCTCCTTAGAGGTTTTGAGGAGGAGTGGAAAGGTTTGATTTATGCTTCTGGTGCCTAATAGCCAATATCGGAGCCAGATTAGAAAGAGGCTGACCAGACTAAAACCAAAATCAAGAGTTAGCAAGAAGTGAGGGGTGTAGAAGGATAGACTCCTCAGGGAGGGAGGGCCAGTGAAAACACAGGGGTTCAGTCATTATCATTCCTTACAGACTGATCTTTCTTCTTTCCTAGTTTTAATCAGCTGGACCTGCCTGCCTATGAGAGCTTTGAGAAGCTCCGCCACATGCTACTATTGGCCATCCAGGAGTGCTCTGAAG
>JAHUXG010009261.1:0-71203 GCA_020740815.1 Sciurus niger
ATGAGCAATTTTAGAGGAGGAAAATTTTATTTGGCACTCAAAGTTTTCAGAGGTCTCAATTCACAGATAGCTGACTTCATTTTTCTGGGCCTGAGGTAAAGCAGAACATCATGGTGGAAAGGTGTGGAGTAGGCAAACTGCTCAGTACATAACAATCAGAAAGCGGAGAAAGCTACACTCACCAGGGGGAAAAATACACCCGAAAGAAAACCCTCAGTTACCTAACTCCTCCAGCCACATCCTAAGTGCCTACAATCACCACCCAGTTAATTCATCCAAGAGGATTAACATGTTGATTAGATTAATGCTTTTAAAACCCAATTATTTCACTGGTAAACTTACTTGTATTGCCTTACACATGAATTTTTTGGGGGGATACTGCATATCTGAACATAACAGGAATACAATGTTTGATCTGAAAAATTCACTATTAGACTTGATCAAACAAAAGAAAGCAACAGGAAACTTGAAGACAGGTCATTTAAACCAATTAAGAACAGTAAAAGAAAAAAACTGAAGAAAGAGAACTTAAAGGTCTCATGGGATACCATCATGTGGACCAATGCACACTTTATGGGAGTCACAAAAAAGAAGAGAGAGGAAGAATGGGCAGAGAGCTTAGTTGTAGAACTAATGACTGAGGAGTGCTTTTTATGAGAAAAGAAATAGGCATCCAAATTCAAGAAGCTATAGAAACTCCAGCTAAGAAATTCAGAGAACTACATCAAGATACAATATAATGAAATTTTCAAGTCAAAGACAAAAGGATCTTAAAATTCAAAGACAAAGTTTCAGGAGAAAAGCAACTTGTCACACACAAAGAAATTTGTGTAAGGATTTCATCAGATTTTCAGCAAAGACCTTGCAAGCCAGAATACAGTAGAATAACACATTCCAAGTGATAGTAAAAAAAAAAAAAAACTGTCAAACAAAGAGTACTTTATTCAATAAAGTTGTTTTTCAGAAGTAAAGGAGAAAGTAATTCTTGGATAAACAGAAACATTAGAACTGCCCTACAAGAAGTTCTAAACGAAATCCTTCAAGTTGAAAGGTAAGTACATTAGACATCAAATATAAAGCCATATGAAAACAAAATTCTCTGGTAAAGGTAAATATATGAACAAATATAGTAAGTAGCTGTATTGTAATTTTAGTGCAAAGCATGTACTCTGAAAACCATAGAGGATTATTAAATAAATTAAATCTTATATGTAAGTTTTGAATTTATATTGTTTCATCCCATATACAAGCATTTTTTTCTACAAATAATATTTTTTTTATTTGTTTGCATTGGGAGGAGTGTAAAGGAAAGTAGAAAGTTTTATGAGTTTTGCTTCAGTGACTTGAGGAAAAATTAAAAGTTCTAAACTCTGGTTAAAATAAAATAAAAAAAACAAAAATCTCTAAATAATGAACAGATGTGATAAGGCAGACAATATTCTTAAGATGCCAGCACTCCTCAATTTAATCTACTTATATTATATTCTTTATCAAAATCCCAACTAGCTATTTTGCAGAAATTGAAAGGACAGTCCTGAAATTCATATTGAATTGTTGTTGACCCAGAATATCATCATCAAGTTTAGAAAAGAAGTATACTTTCTTCCTATTTTTAAAATTAACTATAGCACTATAGTAGTGAACAGAGTGGTACTGGTTTGAAGTTGGACATACTGATCAGTGGACTAGAATCATAGTCAGCAATGAACCTTCACGTTTTCAAGGAATTTATTTTTGCCATAGTACTAAAAGTGTTCAATGAGGAGAGGATAGATTTTCAAATAATGATGCTGCAACAGCTGGATAACTGCATACAAAGAATGATGTTGAATCCTGCCTTAAACCATGTATTAAAAACCTACTGAAATGCATCAAAAGTCTCATTGTGTAAAGAGGTTAATGTATAAAACTTGGAAGAAAATATGTAAGTAAATCTTTGTGACCTTGGATTTGTCAGTGTTTTCTTAAGTATAACTAAAAGCATAAGCAACTAAAGAAAAAACTAACAGAATAATGGTACCTTTGAAAATAAGAATTTTCTGTGTTTCAAAAGATATCAAGAGCTGGGGTTGTAGCTCAGTGGAAGAGTGCCTAGCATATGTGAGGCACTGGGTTCCATCCTCAGCATCACATATAGATAAATGAAGGTCCATCAATAAACAAAAAAATTAAAAAGAAAAAGATATCAAGAAAATTTAAAAAGACAACTCACTGAATATAAAAAAAATATTTTCAAATTACATATTGAATTAGGGACTTCCATTCTGAGTATTTAAAAAAAACTGAGTAATAAAAATGCTCAATATGCCCAATTAATTTGAATAGACATTTATGTATAAAAGATGTGTAAATGGTCAATAAGCACATGAAATAGTACTCACCATTATTAGTCATCAAGGAAATGTAAAAGGAAACCATGATATACTCACCACATTAAAAGTGTAAAACCACTTTACACTCACCAGGATGGCTTACATAAAAAAGCCAAATGATTACAGATTTGAAGAAATTGAAATGCTTACACAGTGCTAATAAGATTATAAAATGTTATAACTACATAGAGAGATAATTTGGCTGCTCATTCAAAAAAGGATTGTCAGGTTACCTTATATCTCAGCAATTCTACTAGGTGTGTGGTAAAGAAAAATGAAGGCATTTGTAGCCATAAAAATGTGCACATGGTTGTTCATAGTAACATGACTTATAATAGCCAACAAATAGAACTAGTCCAAATATCAACCAACTAATAATCAATAGATTTTTATATCTATTATAGTGGATTACTGTATTTATAATAATATTACTATTATTGAAAAGGAATGATGTTTTATGCATGTTAAAACATAAATTTTGATCTTGGGTTCAAGATGGCGAACTAGAGGGCGGCTGCATTTCATGTTGCTCCAGGACTCAAGATTCAAAAGAGGAGATAGTGACTTGGGACCAAGTCAAAGCCGCCGGGTGAGTTTCTCCCATAGGGGAGGCGACCCGGATGGGGCAGTAGCCACGGAACGCAGAGAACTTTGTGAAGTAGAGTGACTTGGCGAGACACCCCTCCCCCCCCGCCGGAGCAGTAAACATGGACAGTGAAAAAAAGGAGCAAAAACATGGCGGATTGAAGTTTCCAGGACTGCGGGCAGTTTCTCTAACCTAAGGAGACTTGTCTGTGAAGGGTGAGGCTCCCAGGCCCAGGAGGGAGGTCTGGGCCCCTGGGAACGTTGCCTGGGAAGTCTGTCCTGCCCAGGCGGCAAGACACACCTCCCCGCGCTGGAGCAGTGAACTCGGAAAGCGGGGAACTTTGCAAAGGAGGTTGCGTGACACACCGCTTGGTTTTGGAGTAATCTGCTGGGGCTCCAGCGGCTGCCAGAGAAAGAGTGGGGCGGCGAGTTGTTTGGATCTAGCAACCGCCTGAGCAACCGGGAGGGGGCTGTCCACAGGAGGTGGAGGTACGCAGTGAGTGGCTTGGTCTCCAAGCGCCCACACAGAGCACCGGGTGGCTGCCTGGAGGAAGAGACGAGCGACGGGTCACTGGGGCTTGGAGCATATGTACGAGGCTCCAAGTGACTGCTCAGAGGGCGGGTCACATAGCCAGGCGATTAGGTACATAGCACGGTCTGGTCTAGGGACCTAGGCACCTTTTCTTGAATGAACTACACAGAGACAAGCTGAGGGGCGGAGTGAAGGTTCCAGAACTGCAGGCAGCTTCTCTAAGAAGGGACAACCTAAGGAGACTCGTCTACGAAGGGTGAGGCTCCCAGGCCCAGGAGGTAGGTCTGGGCCCCTGGGAAGGCTGCCCTGCCCAGGAAGCAAGACACACCTCCCACTGCTGGAACAGTGAACTCGGAAAATGGGGAATCTTGCAGAGGAGGCCGAGCAGCACACCGCTTGGTTTTTTGGTTTTTTGGAGCAATCTGCCAGGGCTCCAGGGACTGCCAGAGAAAGAGTTGGGCGGCGAGCTATTTGGATTCAGCAACCGCCTGAACAATGGGGAGGGGGCTGTCCTGAGGAGGTGGAGGTTCGCAGAGAGTGGCTTGGTCTCCAAGTGCCCACACAGAACACCAGGTGGCTGCCTGGAGGAAGAGACCAGTAACGGGTCACTGGGGCTTGGAGCACATGTACGAGGCTCCAAGTGACTGCTCAGAGGAGGGGTCCCATTAGCCAGGTGATTAGGTGCAAAGCACGGTCCAAGCTGGGGATCTAATCACCTTTTCTTGAAAGAGCTACACAGAGACCAGCTGAGGGGTGCAGCAAAGGTTCCAGGACTGCAGGCAGCTTCTCTGAGGAGGGGCCACCTAAGGAGACTCGTCTGCAAAGGGCAGGGCTCCCAGGCCCAGGAGGTAGGTCCAGGCCCCTGGAAATGTTGCGTGGGAAGGCTGCCCTGACAAGGCGGTAGTTGTGGACTGAGGGGAACCTCTAGGAGGGGAACGGACTAGTGAGACCTCCGCACCGGGTGGGTCTTCCCCGCTGAGTGAGGTTTTCCCACAAAGACGGTAAAACAAGAGACAAAGGCCCAAACAGGCATTGCCTCAGCCTGCAGTCTAGTTCCACTTTGGATGACCATTGGTCAACAAGGAGAGGCACCTCTGCCTTCTAGCAGGGAATATACCCCACCTGAAGACCACCACCCCTATAGAGGGAGCTACCTAGGGGAACACCGAAGTACCAACTTCCTCTAAGACGTTAGGCTACTGAAGGATAAGAGGGGATACACTAGCAATCTTCAGGGACATTATAAGTCAATAGAGGAAATCTGCAACATCTCTGCAGTCCACTGATACCTGAAAAATATGAGAAAACAAGGGAAGAAAATGCCTCAAACAAATCTGGATGTTATATCAATAAAATCCAATGACAGCATGGCAGAAGAAATGTCAGAAAGGGGGTTCAGAATGTACATAATCAACATGATAAGGGAAGCAAACGATGAAATGAAAGAGCAAATGCAGGCATTGAATGAACGCACCAATAGACAGTTAAAAGAGCAAATAAAGGAAGCAAAAGACCATTTCAATAAAGAGTTAGAGATATTGAAAAAAAACCAAACAGAAATCCTTGAAATGAAGGAAACAATAAACCAAATTAAGAACTCCATAGAAAGCACAACCAATAGGATAGAACACATGGAAGACAGAACCTCAGATATTGAAGACAAAATATTTAACCTTGAAAACAAAGTTGAACAAACAGAGAAGATGGTAAGAAATCATGAACAGAATCTCCAAGAACTATGGGATATCATGAAAAGGCCAAATATGAGAATTATTGGGATTGAGGAAGGCTTAGAGAAACAAACCAAAGGAATGAACAATCTATTCAATGATATAATTTCAGAAAATTTCCCAAATCTGAAGAATGAAATGGAAAATCAAGTTCAAGAGGCTTATAGGACTCCAAATACACAAAATTACAACAGACCCACACCAAGGCACATTATAATGAAAATACTTAACATACAAAATAAAGACAGAATCTTAAAGGCTGTGAGAGAAAAGAACCAAATTACATTCAGGGGAAACCAATACGGATATCAGCAGATTTTTCAATCCAGACCCTAAAAGCTAGAAGGGCCTGGAACAACATTTTTCAAGCTCTGAAAGAAAATGGATGCCAACCAAGAATCTTATACCCAGCCAAACTTACCTTCAAATTTGACGATGAAATAAAATCATTCCATGATAAACAAAAGCTAAAAGAATTTACAAAAAGAAAGCCAGCATTACAGAACATTCTCAGCAAAATATTCCATGAGGAAGAGATAAAAAACAAAGAAGAAAATCAGCAAAGGGAGGAATTATCCTAAAGGAACTGTCAAATAAAGGAGGAACCAAGTTGTGTCAAAAAAATAAATAAATAAATAAAATTAAAAAAATGAACCAAATGACCGGGAATACAAATCATATCTCAATAATAACCCTGAATGTTAATGGCCTGAATTCATCAATCAAAACACATACACAGGCAGATTGGATTAAAATGAAAGACTCAACAATATGTTGTCTGCAAGAGACTCACCTCAGAGAAAGAGATACCCATAGACTAAAGGTAGGAGGATGGGGAAAAAAATACCATGCACATGGACTCAGCAAAAAAGCTGGAGAATCCATCCTCATTTCAGATAATGTGGACTTCAAGCCAAAGTTAGTCAGAAGGGATAAAGAAGGACATTTCATACTGCTTAAGGGAAGCATAAATCAGCAAGATATAACAATCATAAACATCTATGCCCCAAACAGTGGCTCATCCATGTATGTTAAACAAATCCTTCTCAATTTTAGAAACCAAATAGACCATAATACAATAATAATAGGTGATTTTAACACGCCTCTTTCACCACTGGACAGATCTTCCAAACAAAAATTGAACAAAGAAACCATAGATCTCAATAACACAATCAATAATTTAGACTTAACAGACATTTATAGAATATACCATCCAACCAAGAGTGAATACACTTTCTTCTCAGCAGCACATGGATCCGTCTCTAAAATAGACCATATATTATGCCACAAAGCTAATGTCAGCAAATACAAGAAGATAGAGACACTACCTTGTATTCTATCAGATCATAATGGATTGAAGTTAGAAATAAATGAAAGAGTAAAAAAAACAGAAACTACTCCAACACCTGGAGATTAAACAATATGCTATTATATGATGAATGGATAACAGAAGATATTAGGAAGGAAATTAAAAAAATCTTAGAGGTAAATGAGAACAAAGAAACATCATATCAAAATCTCTGGGACACTATGAAAGCAGTACTTAGAGGAAAATTTATTTCATGGAGCGCATTTAATAAAAGAAGTAAAACTCAAAAAATAAACGACTTAACACTACAGCTCAAAGCCCTAGAAAAAAAAGAACAGACCAACACCAAAAGTAGTGAAGACAGGAAATACTTAAACACAGAGCTGAAATCAACGAAATTGAAACAAAAGAAACAATACAAAAAATTGACAAAATAAATAGTTGGTTCTTCGAAAAAATAAACAAAATTGATAAACCTTTAGCCACTAACAAAGAGAAGACAAGAGAAAACCCAAATCACTAAAATTCGGAATGAACAAGGAAATATCACAACAGACACGATGAAATACAAAACATAATTAGAAGCTATTTTGAAAATCTATACTCCAACAAAATAGAAAATTTCGAAGACATCAACAGGTTTCTAGAGACATATGAATTGCCTAAACTGAACGAGGAGGACATACACAATTTAAATAGACCAATTTCAAGTAATGAAATAGAAGAAGTCATCAAAAGCCTACCAACAAAGAAAAGTCCAGGACCTGATGGTTTCTCAGCCGAGTTCTACAAAACCTTTAAAGAAGAGCTCATTCCAATACTTTTCAAAGTATTCCATGAAATAGAAGAGGAGGGAACTCTCCCAAACTCATTCTACAAAGCCAATATCACCCTGATACCTAAACCAGACAGAGACACATCGAGGAAAGAAAATTTCAGACCAATATCCTTAATGAACATCGACCCAAAAATTCTCAACAAAATTTTAGCAAATCGCATACAAAAACATATTAAAAAGATAGTGCACCATGATCAAGTGGTTTCATCCCAGGGATGCAAGGTTGGTTCAACATCAGGAAATCAATAAATGTAATTCACCATATCAACAGACTTAAAGTCAAGAATCACATGATTATTTCAATAGATGCAGAAAAAGCATTTGTTAAAATACAGCACCCCTTCATGCTCAAAACACTAGAAAAAATAGGGATAGTGGGAAAGTTCCTTAACATTGTAAAGGCCGTCTATGCTAAGCCCATGGCTAATATTATCCTTAATGGTGAAAACTGAAAGCATTCCCCCTAAAATCTGGAACAAGGCAGGGATGCCCTCTCTCACCACTCCTATTCAATATCGTCCTTGAAACTCTAGGCAGAGCAATTAGACAGACCAAAGAAATTAAAGGGATACAAATTGGAAAAGAAGAACTCAAACTATCCCTATTTGCTGATGATATGATTATATACTTAGAGGAACCACGAAATTCCACCAGAAAACTCTTAGAACTCATAAGTGAATTCAGTAAAGTAGCAGGATACAAGATCAATGCTCATAAACCCAATGCATTTTTATACATAAGTGATGAATCTTCAGAAAGAGAAGTTAGGAAAACTACCCCATTCACAATAGCCTCAAAAAAATAAAATACTTGGGAATCAATCTCACAAAAGAGGTGAAAGACCTCTACAATGAGAACTACAGAACACTAAGGAAGAAATTAAAGAACACCTTAGAAGATGGAAAGATCTCTCATGTTCCTGGATAGGCAGAATTAATATTGTCAAAATGGCCATACTACCAAAAGTGCTATACAGATTCAATGCAATTCCAATTAAAATCCCAACGATGTACCTTACAGAAGTAGAACAAGCAATCATTAAATTCATCTGGAAGAATAAAAAACCCAGAATTGCTAAAGCAATCCTTCACAGGAAAAATGAAGCCGGGGGTATTACATTTGCAATACCTGAACTTCAACTGTACTACAAAGCAATAGTAACAAGAACGATATTGTATTGGTACCAAAATAGATAGGTAGATCAATGGTACAGAATAGAGGACACGGACACAAACCCAAATAAATATAATTTCCTCATACTAGACAAAGGGGCCAAAAATATGCAATGGAGAAAAGATAGCTTCTTCAATAAATGGTGCTGGGAAAATTGGAAATCCATATGCAACAAAATGAAAATAAACCCATATCTCTCACCGTGCACAAAACTAAACTCAAAATGGATTAAGGACCTCGGAATCAGACCAGAGAACCTGCATCTTATAGAACAAAAAGTAGGTCCAGATCTTCAACATGTCGGCTTAGGACCAGACTTTCTCAACAGGACTCCCATAGCATAAGAAATAAAAGCAAGAATCAACAACTGGGATAGATTCAAACTAAAAAGCTTTCTCTCAGCAAAGGAAACTATCAGCAATGCAAAGAAAGAGCCTACAGCGTGGGAGAAAATCTTTGCCAATCATACTTCAGATAGAGCGCTAATCTCCAGAATCTATAAAGAACTCAAAAAACTCTACACCAAGAATGTAAATAATCCAACTGACAAATGGGCTAAGGAAATGAATAGACACTTCACAGAAGAAGATCTACAAGCAATCAACAAACATATGGAAAAATGTTCAACATCTCTAGTAATAAGAGAAATGCAAATCACAACCACCCTAAGATTCCATCTCACCCCAATTAGAATGGCGATTATCAAGAATACAAGCAACAACAGGTGTTGGTGAGGATGTGGGGAGAAAGGTACACTCTTACATTGCTGGTGGGGCTGCAAATTAGTGCAGCCACTCTGGAAAGCAGTGTGGAGATTCCTTAGAAAACTTGGAATGGAAACACCATTTGACCCAGCTATCCCACTCCTTTGCCTATACCCAAAGGACTTAAAATCAGCATACTACAGAGATACAGCCACATCAATGTTCATTGCTGCTCAATTCACCATAGCCAGATTGTGGAACCAACCTAGATGCCCTTCAGTTGATGAATGGATAAAGAACCTGTGGCATATATATACAATGGAATATTACTCAGCCATAAAGAATGATAAAATTATGGCATTTGCAAGCAAATGGATGAAATTGGAGAATATCATGCTAATTGAGATAAGCTAATCTCAAAAAACCAAAGGAAGAATGATCTCACTGATAAGTGGATGATGATACAAAATGGGGTGTGGGAGGGGTTAGTTTTAGGGTTAGAGTGAGGGTTAGGTAGGGGTACAAGAATGGGGGAAGGAAGGACTGTATAGAGGGAAAAGAGGGATGAGAGGGGTGGGGGAAGGGGAAAAATAACAGAATTAATCAACCAACATCACCCTATGTAAACGTATGATTACACAAATGGTATGCCTTTACTCTATGTACAAACAGAGAAAGAACATGTATCCCATTTGTTCACAATAAAAAAAAAACATAAATTTTAGCATTACAGAAATTCTTCAGAAATCTTAGAATGAACCCACCATTTGACCCAGCTATCCGACTTCTCAATTTATACACAAAGTACTTAAAATTAGCATGCTACAGTAACAAAGTCACATCAGCATTTATAACTGATCAATTCACAATAGCTAGATGGTGGAACCAAACTAGATGCCCTTCAAAAGATGAATGTATAAAGAAACTGTGATATATATATACAAAATGGAATATTATTCAGTCATAAAGAAGAATAAAATTTACAGGTAAATGAATGGAGTTGGAGAATATCATGCTAAGTGAAATAAGCCAATCCCAAAAATACAGGCCAAATGTTTTCTTTTTTAAGTGGATTATGATATGTAATGGGGGAGGCAGTGGGGGGACCAGTAAGAGAAAAATGGAGTAACTTTGGATTGTGTAGAAGAAAATGGGGGGTTAGGCAGGAAAGATAGTGAACTGAGACAGACATCATTACCCTATGTACATGTATGATTACATGAATGGTGTAAATCTACATCATGTACATAGATATGAAATGTTGTACTCCATTTGTATACAATGAATCAAAATGCAGTCTGTAAAAAAAACATAAATTTTAAAAGAATTATGATGAGTGAAATAATTCATTCACAGAAGACCATATGGTATGATTCAATTTGTAAGAAAAATCAAGAAAAATTTTTAGACAGAAAGTAGTTAGTGATTGACTGGGAGACTTGGGGTAAAGTGTTGGAATGATGAAAATGGTAAGATTAATTTTGGAGTTGGAAAATGTCCTAAAACTGGTTGTGGTGCTGGGTTGCACAATTTTATTAATATTCTAAAAATCACTGAATTATACAGTTTAAAAGTTTGGTTGTGGGTGAATCAGATACTGATCCCAAATCCATTTACTCACCTCTGGTAAAGAAGCTCGGTGAACCATGAACAAGTTATTGGAGTGAGGATAAAGATATATTCAGTTAGCCAGCAAAACTGAGAAGATGGTACTACTACCCCAAAAGATCATCTTGACACAAATTTCAGACTCCATTTATCTTTAGACAAGAGGAAAAGAGGGAGTGGTGTGGTTAGGAATGGATCTATGACTGGGAACACCTAGGCACCCGTTTAATGGTCTGGAGTTGGATTTTGAAAAATCTGGTAATTGGAAATCTGTTCATCATGATGCCCATGTAAAAGTTAAAATATCTTAGATACCATTTTCTTGTTGCCTTAAGTGTTGAAATGGGAGGAGAAGCATTAGGGAAATTTTGGGCAAATCAACCTTTTAATATCAGGTCTGAACAAACATTCCTTAAGCTACTAATGTGTCTATATGTAGAGCTGAACAGAAAAAATCTGACCCAAAAAATTAAGGTAGAAAAGGAGACAGATAAAATGCAAAGGCAAAGATGCCAGACTTTTCACCCTGTTTAGTCACCATTTGGATAGCTGCATAAGCCCAAGTGAACCATTAGTGCTTTTCTTTTTTTTTTTTTAGTCATAAATGGACACAATGCCTTTGTTTATTTATTTCTATGTGTTCTGAGGCTAGAACCCAGTGACTCACATGTGCTAGTCAAGTGCCTTACCACTGAGCCACAACCCTCGCCCAATAGTTAGTTATTTTGACAAAAGCAGCCTTCAAGTCCTTGAAAGGTAATATAGGCAACAGTTATCATCATAAACCCATGTGTCAGAGGCACTCTCTGCAGCAGAGCTAGTGAAAGACTAATTATAATAATATATTGATCAGCTGTGTGATTTGACCTTCAAAATTGGTGATTTATAAAGTCATCTGGAAGTAAGTGAAGCTGGAGAGTTTTGTTAGATTTTCCCTCAGTTACAAATTATGTCTCAAAAAAGCTATTGCTAAAAAACCCACCACCACAACAAAAACAATATAACCAGGGATACATGGTGCTCTTGGTCTTTGTGTCTCTTAAGTCTCTACATTTTCAACACTTTATCATCTCCTTTCTCCCCCTCCTCATGTTTTATGTTGCTATGTTGAAGAGTCTGAATTTGTTGAATATCTTGTAGTCTTAATTATTCTGAATGCTTCCTTGTAGAGTTAAGTTACCTGTTTCCTGGAAGGAACGCTTTATAGTTAGTCACATATTAAAATGAGGTGGGAAAGTTTAACACATAAAATTTTACTGAGATTGTGAACTTAACAGAGTATGTGGTTATCAAATTGCATTTATTCATGAAAGTATCCATAAAAGTACTATTTGGATATTTTTAAAATTATGAAATGTCTGTAATTTTTTCTTTTTCTGTTTGAGGTTTTATTATTTGAATTATAGGAAATGATACCTTAACACTAGTAGGAAGCCAGTGAAGAATATTGAGGGGGAAAATAGTATCAGGTTTATTCTTTCAAAGGATTGTGCTGACTGTTACATGGAGGTAGGATTGGAGTCAATCACATGACTGTAGTGGGAGAATAATTAGAAAAATCTTATGTAAGTAAGGTGAAATAAGGTATCAATTTGGATTGGGAGGGTGGGTATAGAATTAGAACTACACTATTTTGAAAGGAGATAAAATTGACCTAACTTGTTAATGGATTCCATGTAAGAATTGAAGTGTCAAGGTTGACTTTCAGGTTTATGACTTTTGCAACTGTATGACTATTGATAGCAGTAACTCAGAGTAGGAACTATTGGGGGAGAAATCTTAGTATGTAGGGTAATCTGACAAGTTTCTTTTGGATACATTGAGTTTGAGATGGCTTTGAAACAGCAAAATGGATTATGTCTAGAAGCTATTGCCATGAAAGACCCAAAACTCTTGGAGAGGGATATATATATATATATATATATATATATATATATATATAAAATGTTTATATATAAAAATGTGTTTATATATAAATATAAATGTTTACATATAAATATTATATATAATGTACATATAATATATATATATATACAAATATTATACATAATGTTTATATATACTATATAAACATTAGTGATGACATTAGTCATCAACTTATAGTAGCTAATATCAAATGTTGAATAACTCCAATATTTAAGAGTCAGGCAAATGAGAATAAATAAGCAAAAGAGACTGGTAAGTAGTAGCCAGAGAAATAGAAGGGAAACCAGGAGAAATTGATGTCACAAAATCTTAAGAGGGAGAGTATTTCAAAAGGAGAAAGTACCACATCTTGCTTCAAGAGATCAAATATGCATTTTGAAACTTAGGTTTATTTTCATCGCTTATTAGTCATGTTTGTGGTTTTATATATAATTTTGTATCCTGGATTTGATTTACTCAATTTATCAATAATGTGTTTCTATTTGCTCATTGTATTCCTTTTTATTTTTGTACTGGGAATTGAACTCAGGGGTACTTGACTTCTGAGCCACATCCCCAGCCTTATTTTGTATTTTGTTTAGAGACAGGGTCTCACTGAGTTGCCTAGTGCCTCACTTTTGTGGAGGCTAGCTTTGAACTCAGGATCCTTCTGTCTCATCTCCCAAGCTGCTGGGATTGCAGGCGCACAACATTTGCATTCTTTTATGATATTCTCATTCAGATGCAGCTACATGAGAAAGCAGAGAGGCTTAGAGGAAGAAAAACAACATAGTTTATATATTCACAGGTCTTAGAGACAGAAGGCACTGCAGGTTATGCAAAGCCACATGAGAGACACCAGAGTGGTCAAGAGGTGGAAGAAAGAAACAAGGGGAAAGCATTAGAAAGGAAAGACTAGGCAGGGTGAATAGAAGTGGCTAGCTAGAATAATTTTCCTAAGGCATGGATCACACAGAGGAGGTTTGACTCTGGATTGGTTAGATCAAAGGCATCTTCAAGTATGCTTTTGTTATCTCTAAGAATTGGCTAGCTCAGGGAGGGGCAGTCTTTCCCCAGCTAGAGGGCTTTTTTAAAAGATATTATGGCTGGGGAGATAGCTCAGTCAGTAGAGTGCTTGCCTTGTAAGCATAAGGCCCTAGGTTCAATCCGCAGCACCCCAAAAAAACAAAAAACAGAAAAAAGATATTGAAACATCATAATACATATACAGAAAATAAGTATACGTACAATACATTCTTAATCTTTAGTCCATTGGGTGTAAAGTTAACTTAAAATTTCCCTGTTAACCATTATGATATTTCCAAGTTCATGCTGTTATAAATAAAGATCTTTGTACATGTGGTTTTGTAGGGGTATATTTGAGGTGATTTCTTAGATTGGTTAAAATTCCAGAAGTAGAATTGTTTTATCAGAGCATTAGGATATATCTTTGTGGTCTTTAAAGTCATTTAGCAAAATGACCTACTTTTGAAGTAAAGGTCATCACATCTTTGAAAATTTTTTAATTATTTTTACAAATTGACATTAATTGTGATAATATAGATGTGTAAAGAGGAACATAAATACTAAAGTTATTAAAATTTATCTATTAATATTTTTAGAAAATGTCCTTTCACATATCTTTTTCAATATAAATTTAAATAGCCATTTTATATAAATAGGATTTTTTAAATAACTCACCTTTATATTTATTGATTAGATACAGAATGACTCTTCATTTTCTGTTCTGAGGAGAGTCAAATCTTTTCAATTGATTTGCCAATTTATCCTTGACAAGTAATTCAGAAAGATAAATGAACCTTCCGAATTTACAGATATGAATGTTTGTATACATACATAGAGATATTATACCCTATGATCTAATCCATGCCTCTGATTTAAAATATAACTAAGTTTTCTCAATAAAGAGCATTAATTTTTAAAATTAAAACAAATCATCTTCACTGTTCTCACTCTCTGTGCTTTTTACTTTTATGTTATTTCTAAAAATATTCAAAGAAAAATCTCCAATCTTGAAACCAACTTACAATGGCAGTCTGAGGCTTTTTTAAAAATAACTTTTAAAATATTTTTTTAAAATGTAAAAACTCTGAAATTACTAACAAAAAATTTGCAATTTTACAGTATATATCTAATTTATTTTTTTAAAAAAAATATTCTGAATTGTTTTTATACAAGTAATCAAGTGGTATTTTTGCCAAATGAAACTCCTATATAAGCTAAAAGAGGATGTGTGGTCTTGCCCCATTAAAAATCAATACACATTTTATTGTTTTATGCTGGTACTTCAATGATTTCAAAGAAGTCATTTGGTAGGATCACATAACCTCTTTCTGATATGTCACCTTTCTCTTTCTGGAAATGTACAACCTCCTTTAGTTTTTCAAGCTGTTGTTCCTGTCTTCTGCATTGCTGCTGGGCAGTCTTGAGCTTCTTCCTGAGCATTTCAACTTGTTGTTCTAGTTGATGAATCCTTTTCCTCTGGTGCATTGTAGCCTCCATAGTATAGTTGTAGTCACAGAAAAATGAAAGATTATCAGGGGTCTAAAGAGGAAGCATTAATAACCCAATCAATAGCAGCATCAACCTGGGAAAAGGGAGGTGTTAAAGGAGTTGGGGAAGCTGGTCTTGTGGCTCCAGAAGATCTTCCTTCTTGTCATGTGGCTCAGTACAAAAAATTATTGTGAGTACAGCATTCTCTTTCAGTAACTTGTTGCACTCCCTCTTAAAGCAGTCTGGAGTAAAACGTTCTGAACAAATACTGCTGTACCTGGTGGGCTTAAAGTTTTTCTTCTGACAGCTGCCTCACACTTATCACAAACACTGAATTAAGTAAGAGGAAATTTGTGGGAAGAAACAGGTTTATCCTTATCACATTGGTTCTTGAAGCTGTAGGTGGAACAGGACTGCACCATCCTTCTGGTCCTCAGTCACTTCACGTAAGCCGCACCAGAAGGAAAGTGAAAGGGCTCACAGTGTTGCCGAGCTCGGTTTTGACACTCTTGCTTCTTCTGTAGTTTTGGTCAACAGTTACAATGATGAAAGTCTCATTAGGGGGCTACTACCGTGCCTGTTTCATTGTTTGCATTAGCAGAAGGACCACAGCCATTGGCCATCTCCCATCTCCATGATGGCAGAGGCCTAAATTGAATTATTTATTATGCTTGCTATGGAATATTCAATGATAATAAGAATAAATCTATGTTATCATTTTTAAAGGATATATGTTTATTTAACCATTTAAGCTTCAAAGAGTATGTATATTAAGGTTAAGCTTTTTAAATCCCTTGATGTGCTATTGCTGGATGAGAGCAAATATGCATACTTAAGTTTTTTGAGGGGATAGTAACTGGGGATTGAATCCAGGAGCACATTAGCACTGAACTATATCCCCAGATCGTTCTCTTTTTTTCTCTGAACAGCTTCTCACTGCATTGCTTATAGCCCCACTGAATTGCTGAGGCTGCCCTGAAATTGCAATCCTCTTGCTTCAGCCTCCCAGATGACTGGGACTCAGGCACTTGCCATTGTACTGAGTACATACTTAAAATTTTAAGTGCACATTGCCAAATTCTGTAGCATATGTGGACTTTGAGAGAATTTTATTAAAATTTTTTTTTCTTTAGTTAATTTTTGGAAAATTTTGATAGTTAATTCCAGACATCTAAAACTGCTGTGTCTTTCTATTTTTAATCATTTTATATTTAGCTTTTAACTATGATGACAAAGCAGCTACAGTGGATGCCATTTGTGAATGCCAAACTTTATGAGTCTTTTATACAATTTTTATAATGGTCTCTATGGCAGCTAGATGGTGGAACACAGGCAAATGACTATAGGAACTTATTTTCAGGTAATACTTCAATTAGTTTTAGTTCCCTTGATTTTTTCTCTCTCTCTCTTTCTCTCTCTTCAATCCCATGTCACTGAGTTTATAATAGTTACCTGCCTCTGAATGGGGATTTGTGAACAATTCCTGACTCAATATTGATCCTGCAATGCATATAACAGGCATTGTGTCAATTTACAGCTAAAAAAAAGAGAAAGAAAAACACTAACTGTTCACTTGGGCCTATGCAGATGTTCAAAGGGGACTAAACAGGGTGAAAAGGAAATCTTAAGTTAGTTCTCAGTCTTGCTTAACAAAGCATACTCTCTGCAGCAGTCTGAAATGGTTTTTTTTCATTTGATTCTTGGTGAATATATGAAATACCACTAGATTCTTTTATTTTAGAGGTAACTTTTTCTATGTCATTATTCCAATTTTGCCTACTTTCTTGTTTAAGTTTGTTCTCCATGTGAATTTTCTATGATTCTAACCTAGTGTTTTATTCTTTTGAAATTGTTCAGTTTTCAGCGTCACTGAGGACATTTATAGTCAGATTAAACTGAAAACAGTGAGATTAGAGATGGTCATTTCCTAACCAAATACAGTAAGATACACCTGAGAAACTGGTAATCAGTGATGGTGGAGCAATGGTTAACAGAGAATAGGCAGTCCACCTCTCTTCCTTTGATGATTCTCTGTTCCAGAAATAAAGCTTGATCTTATGTGTTTAGAAAAGTATGTTTTAGAAAACTAAACATACTTAAGTTTCTTTTCAGTTGATTGTAACCTTCCAGTCTTGCATATTTTCAATTGTTTCATTTTATAATTAACAAGAAATTCATTTACTTTTAGTTAATTTATTTGATTGCAGTATTTAAAATAAATGTTTCCTGAGCATGAACAAATACCCTAAGATTGTAAATATTTTAACAGCATTCAACAATGACATCAACATTGAGAAGACTAGGTGAAGACATATTTGAAGGAGTGGTAATTAAAGGAATTCAGGATAATTCTTCAGAACATTCTGTGGAAAATAAACCAAAGACAGCTGCTTTCTTCAAGAACTCCAATTTGCCATTGAGATTTTTGTCAATCTTAATTGTTCTCAAAATAATCACTCAAGGTAAGCTTTCAAGCTTGCTTACAGAATAATTTTTAGTAACTAGGAGAGGTAACCATATAATAAAGCAATTATTTTATAATGAAATATGTTTTAAATTTTTAGCAAGAGCTTTTGGCTTAATTCATAATGGTGGCACATTATTTAAAATCAACTTTTTTTTGCTGAATTTGAGAGAATTAAGTCTTATGTATTTTTGCTCCTTCCCAGAAGCCAGTGTTGATTCTCTTAGATCATTTTCTAATAGCACCCTTCACTTACAATTGTTGGCTTATTTGTCACATAAATTGGAATTGTTAGTTAGTTTTTATTTTCTGCTAGACAACCAAGTTGGCAAACTATAGCTTATAGAACATATTGGGTCCACCATCTCTTTTGTTAATAAAATTTTCTCACACATCCATGCTTGTTTGTTTTGTCTTAGCTATGACTCTTTTAGTCTTTGAACAGCAGAGTTGAGTAGTTGGCAACAGAGACTGTGTAGCCTCTGAAATTTATAAAATTATTACCTGGTCCTATACCAAAAAAGCTTATCAAATCTGCACTAATTAGCTTACTGAGAATAAAAACTTTTTTTGATTATCTGTCCATACCTAGCATGGTGTTTGGTATATAAGAGTGAATTTACTGATATATAAAGAAATAAATCAATTAAAAATAATGCTACATGCATAAGACCTGAACTCAATCCCCAGCATTGCAAAGGAAAGAAGAAATGAAGGGAGGGAGGGTGCAAAAGGGTGAGAAAGAAGGAAATGCTTCAACCAAAGATGACCTTAATTTTTTTCCCTCCAGTACAAGGGATTGAACCCAGGTGTGTTCTACCCCAACCCTTTTTATCTATTATTTCAAGACAGTGTCTCACTAAGTTGTCAGCTTGGTCTCAAATTTGTGATCCTCCTGTCTCAGCCTCCTCAGTTGCTGAGATTTACAGGTGTGCAGCTTAATTATATGTAATGCCATCTTATTTGATATACTTTAAATTATTACCTTTATCCAGTTGTCATTCTGAATCATTAAATATGATAATTTTTGTTAAAGTGAGTCATGCCAGTGTAGTCAAGCAATAAATTGTTATATCTGTGGGGGTTCCCGGGACCCCCAGCCTTGGGCATGGTCAAGATGGCGCCTGATGCTGAGCCAAAAGCGGCCAGCTATACAGTAAACAACCAGTGAATTCCAATGATTGGCTAGTTAACGATGTGACTAGAGCATGTCCCCCTCGTGTACCCATCCTGTGCCTGCAGCTGTCCGCATTTATCTCGTGTACTCTCCCCTGATTGGTTGAAGTGTATATAAGCCTGGTGGGTGGGAGAGTAGGGGGCAGAAGCTGAGGAAAGGACTGAAGAAGCAGAAGAAACGGCAGTGGCAGCGGCAGCGGCAGCGGCAGCGGCAGCGGCAGCGGCAGCGGCGGCAGAGGTTGAAGCCAAGCTGGAAGCAGGGAGTACGCGGGAGCTGGAAGAACCTGGGAGAAGGGAAGCTGGGAGTGCGCAGAAGCTAGGGGTAAGAGAAGCGTAGGAGAGGAACTGTGCACAATAAACTTCCAAAGCTTCAGACATTTGTCGTGTCTCTCTCTGCGGCCAGAGGGGACACGATAACTGGTGCCGAAACCCGGGAAGATGAAGGCCTTATAAAAGAAAACAAGGTAAGATATTTGAAAGAATGTTTTTTTGTATACAAGTTTAACCGGTTATAAAAAAAAGGGGTGTCAGGATGCGCCATTGGCGGTCCTGGGGACACGCGGAGTGCGGTCCGGTTGAAAGGTATCGGGATCCTGACGCATAGAACGCGGGTATCGGGGCACGCCATTAGCGGTCCTGACGCGTAGAACGCGGGTTGAAAGGTATCGGGGTCCTGACGCGTGGAACGCGGGTATCGGGACGTGCCATCAGCGGTCCTGACGCGTAGAACGCGGGTTGAAGGGTACCGGGATCCTAACGCGTAGAACGCGGGTCGGGGGGTTATCGGGACACGCCATCGGCGGTCCTGGCGCGTGGAACGCAGTCAAATTAAAGTGAAAGTAGGAACACGCTTGAAGCGGTCCAATTAGGTAGTACGTGAAAAGCCGCTATAAAAATTCTAATGCGCACTTGATAGTTTTCCTTTCAGTAATCTCGTTGCTCCTGGCAGCTAGGCCACTGTTTGTTATTGTAATTGCCATAACTAAAGCTATTCAAATTAGTAACAATGAGGTCTGAATGCAGCAACCCCTCAGGGAACTATTAAAAAACAATGGGACGCCATTAAAAGGAAAAAAAAAAACAGCTAAGTAAGAAAAGCTGCTCAGTGTGCCACAATGGGGATCTTCATGAACAGGGTCTAATAGTAACAGAAAAGAACGCTTAAAGAGAATAAAGTGAGGAAAAATTGAGTGGTGGTGACCTAGAAAATAATTGCTCAAAAAACTTAAGAACAAGGGAAAAAGGTAGGAGAAACCTAAGCCTAATAAAAAGAGCTTCAAGATTTGTAGAACCTGCCTGTATTTGAGGAGCAAATGGAGATACCATCAACCATTAGAAAAACTTTAAAGAGGCAGTTAAGACTATTTGGAAACAGGTATGCAGAGCAGTGTTATCTGGAGGACAATGGCTAATTGGGGAAGCTCAGTGGCAAGAAATAGCTGTTGAAACTGCTTGCAGAAACATAGTGGCAAGGTTTCCCGATAGAAATGTTAATAGGAGAAGGCCAATACGTTTCAATAGATGCACAAAATCAGCAGCAAGGAGATAATGCCCTAACAAAAGATAAGAGATAACTATAGTAAAATCTGTTACACCTTATGCCCCAGGGCTATGTCCAAGAGGCAGAAGAGGAATCCCTCAGAATAGTGCCGTCACCTATTAAGATAGGGAGGCCGTAATTTCCTGGTCCAAATCCGACTTACCAAAAAAGGGGACGTGCCCTCCCCGTGGCCCGCCACAATATACGGGGGTAATTCAACAAGTTCCCCGACGGTGGTATCCTCCCACGAGAAGGGTGGCGCAGAGCCACCCTCAGGAAGTGCCGTTGGCATCTGTGCCACCTCCAGACTCATACTAACCACAGATATGGGGGTGCAGATGATTGATACTGATTGGCATGAAAAAATCCCACAGAACAGTGGAGGACTATTACTAGGTAGAGGTTCCTCAACACTAAAAGGACTTATAGTACACCCAGGGGTTATTGATCCTGATTTCACTGGACAAATAAAAGCCTTGGTCTCTTCACCAAAAGGAATTACGTCATCTCTCCAGGGGATCGCATTGCACAAATGCTTATATTGCCCAGTCGACATTCTTTGTGGCCCAGTAAAAATACAAATAAAGACAAGGAGGTTTTGCTCAACAGAACCACTTTAATACAGCCTTACTACTGGATATCGACATAGTCCCCTCCCAAAATTAAAAGTGGGAAATATGGAATTTACAGGTAGTAGATACGAGCCAAAAGAAAAAAACAAAAAGTATTATTAGCGCAATGGTTCCTGGCCAAGACTGGTCCATTGATCACAGCGCTCAGAGCTTGAAGGCTTAGAGTAGCAGAGAGCCCCAATCAAAGTGCTTCCCTCTTATCAGTGGAAATATACAGAGGGACAGCACATGAATATTTCAGCATATGTCTTTAATGTCCTATTAGCCTATGGGACCGATGTCCCGCAGCAATGTATGAACCTCACCACTGCCAAATTTACCAGGACTCCTGTACAAATATGTTACAAAATATGAACTATGATGATAAAAAAGGATTAGGAAGACATAGTCAAGGATCTACCCAACCACTGCCTTTACTTCCACCAAAAAATGATTCTCAGGGATTGGGTTTTTCCTAGGGGCCACTGATAAACCATCAATCCCTATAATATGGAAAGATGATAAGCCTCGCTGGATTCCACAGTGGCCCCTAACAAAAGAAAAGCTAGAGGCAGCTCATAAGTTAGTACAAGCGCAGGTACAAGCAGGTCATTTACAACATTCTACCTCTCCTTGGAATACTCCAATATTCTTAACAAAGAAAAAATCAGGAAAATGGAGGTTATTACATGATTTAAGAGCCATAAACAAACAAATGTACCCTATGGGACCCATCCAATGTGGACTCCCTCTTGTTACTGCACTACCAAAAAATTGGCCTACTATTATTTTGGATTTAAAAGATTGCTTTTTCTCTATACCCTTACACCAAAATGATTGTTGGAGATTTGCTTTTACTTTGCCCTCTCTTAATCACACTCAGCCTGACCAGAGATTCGAATGGACCGTGTTGCCTCAAGGTATGGCTGAACGTCCTCTATATTCAAATATACGTAGATAAGCGTTAACACTACTAGCCAATTTTAAGAGATTGTTGATTATCACTATATGGCGACATAACTTTTATTGGCCATCTCCATAAAAATCAAGTTTTGTAGAAGCATTACAATTTATAACTCAAGCATTAGAAAAGAGAGGACTAACGATAGCCCCTGAAAAATTACAATTAGAGGAGATCCAAGAATATCTGGTTACAAGGCTCACTGCTACTACAGTCAGACCAACAAGGTTGACCATCAGGACAGATCAATTGAATACCTTGAACGATTTTCAGAAACTCTTAGGTGACATTAACTGGATCAGATCCTATTTAAAATTATCCACAGGGGAATTAAAACCTTTATTCGATATATTAAAATGTAATCCTGACTTGAAATTCCCCTAGGAAACTTACTCCCGAAGCACGGATATCCTTACAGCTAGTAGAGAATAGACTTCAGCAGTGTTACGTTGATCGTTGTGATCCTACTCAAGCATTAAGTTTAATCATAATCTCAGAGAAGCATACCCCTTTTGGCATAGTTTGGCAAGGAGGACCTCTGCAAAGTATAAATCTCCCTAGCTCTCCGGCTAAAACATTGCAATCATATACCCAAGCTATTGCTCAAGTAATATTCAAGGGAATAGAATCTTGCATTACTGTTTTTGGAATCCATCCGTCTATTATTATAACTCCTTATTCCACTCAGCAAATTAAATGGCTAATTAATAATGATGATGATTGGTCAGTATTATATTGTTCCACTTCAGCTCAGTTCGATAACCAGTATCCCCAACATCCCTGGATTCAATTCTGTAAAAATACTCCCATAGTTTTTCCAAAAGTGACTAGTGTCCAGCCTCTTAAAGATTGTGTAACCATTTTTACTGATGGCTCCAAAAATGGAGTAGGTGCAGTATAGCGGTAGCAACGTCACCCATAAATCTTCCACCCAACTCCGCACAGGTTACGAACTTGCAGCTGTAATATTAGCCTTTACATTATCAGATAATCAGCCATTCAATCTTCTATCTGACTTAGCTTTATATCGTTCACGCTTGTACAGGTTCTTGAAACGTACACCATTTTCTTCCATGTCCACGGTAGCTTCTTATTTTACTACGCTACAAAACCTTATCCTACAGCGTAAACATCTATTCTATGTAGGACATATTAGAGCTCATTCTAATTTACCAGGACCTTTGGCCAATGCTATTGACTTGGTAGATATGGCCACCAAATCAATTTTTGTTTTTTCCATAGAGGAACAGGCAAAACTCTTTCATGAAAAATTTCACGTAAATTCCACTACTTTGCGCAGAAAATTTCCTATATCTAAATGTATGGCTCGACAAATAGTAAAAAATTGTCAACATTGTGCTCCTTTAATCCCAGTGCAATCCTTTGGAGTTAATCCCAGGGGACTGCTACCTGGTCATATTTGGCAGCTATCGGCTGCACACCATTTTCTGAATTTGGTACTGTTCGGTATGTACCTGTGTCAGTAGACACTTTCTTCCCGGGGTCTTATTGCTTCTCGTCTCATTCTGGAGAAAGGTGAAAGGTCATTCACACTGCCTAACAAGCATTTGCTGGCTGGGCATACCTAAAGTTATTAAAAAGATAATGGGTCCTTGCTTATACTTCCAAAAGCTTCCGTGTGTTTTTACAAACATTTAACATACCATCAGTACTGGCATCCCCTATAATCCTCGGGACGGGGCATTGTGGAAAGAGCACTCTTAATTTAAAAATTGTTTAAATAAACAAAAAGGGGGAATAGGAGCCTCCTACAAGTCTCCTAAAGATAAACTTAATTTAGTTCGTTTCATTCTAAATTTCTTAACTCTGGATAGGGACGGCCATTCTGCAGCTGATCGACATTATAATCCCCATAATACTCTTCAAGTATGGGCAAAATGGAAAGATATCCTGACAGGTTGTTGGAAAGGACCGGATCCAGTCCTTCGTTGGGTCCGAGGGTCGTTTGTATTTTCCCACAGGATCAACAGACTCCAGTCTGGATTCCAGAAAGGCTAATCAGAGTTTTACAGCATGCAAGTGATGCTGCTCCTCCTCGCAATGGCGAGCCTGAGCCTTCCTCCAATAACAAAAACTCAGACGGAAAGGCAAACCCGGAACCTATGGGCCACTGTTAGCCTGGCCATATTTTTTACTTCTAACTAACACATTTTTTATCCTTGCTTTTCTTGTTTTTCACCAATTCCTCTACAAGCCTGTCAATTCTACTGATGATTTTTCAGGTTGTGCTGTTTTTGGTGACAAGGATATCTCTAGTCTTTCTTTGCTTTAACAGGAGGAATTTTTGCACTTTGCCGTTGGAACCATACTACAAATCAGACCCAGAGTAGAGCAACTCGTTCTGCTGACCCTAGTTGTGATATTGCTTTTCCTCCCACGTCAGCTTGTGTATTTCCTCCTTTATGTTTTCACCAACTCACATTTCTATAATCCCTCTTAACTTTTTTCACTAACTGTGTGCTACTTTCACAAGACTGTAATGATTCGTTTTGTCAACCTGCAGTTTGCACATTTTCCTAGCTTCTACCAGTCCTAGTTTCTGTATGCAGATATAGATTGCCAGTGCTATACAAGAAGCAGAGAGGCATTTGACCATTGCCACACAGCCGGGATCATTGTCCTCACCGTCCGTTGTCCAGTAGCAGCATTGACACAACATAACAACGATCATATTCGGCCGAGAATGCAGCTGCAGCCTTACAGACCACAGAGACTCTATCAGAGAATGGACTCATTATAAGAACAAGTGGATACCTTGCAAGAACTTTTGGGACTGGGATGCATTTATTCCCTGAGAGCTGTTTTGTGTTGCCCATATTGTAACTCCATTGGGATGTATATTGTTTCTGTATTTAATATGGCTATATGGTTTTCCTTCTGTTTATAGATTTGTCAAACAGCGGGCAAGCTTAGGAGCTATGGTGGTACTCCTCTGCCTTGGCCTTCTTCTCTTCATTCGTTTTGGCATGCATCTGCAAGCTAGCCAATAGAGATCAAATTATTTTTCATCAGGCCATGACCGCCCTAAAGGCCGACAGCCCCCCATTAGTATGGCTCTTGATGCTGGATCGGTAGTCAAAGACAGGTAATGAAGTAGGTGGCTGTGTACCGACCTAAGACAGGAGCTGCAGCATGCTCTGCAGGCTCTGATGACGGGTAAGGACATATGCTGACCACTCAGCCTAAGACAGACACAGTCCCGAGCCTTAGTTTAATATTAAAGAAGGGGGATCTGTGGGGGTTCCCGGGACCCCCAGCCTTGGGCATGGTCAAGATGGTGCCTGACGCTGAGCCAAAAGCGGCCAGCTATACAGTAAACAACCAGCAAATTCCAATGATTGGCTAGTTAACGATGTGACTAGAGCATGCCCCCCTCGTGTACCCATCCTGTGCCTGCAGCTGTCCGCGTTTATCTCGTGTACTCTCCCCTGATTTGTTGAAGTGTATATAAGCCTGGTGGGTGGGAGAGTAGGGGGCAGAAGCTGAGGAAGGGACGGAAGAAGCAGAAGAAACAGCAGCGGCAGCGGCAGCGGCAGCGGTGTCAGAGGTTGAAGCCAAGCTGGAAGCAGGGAGTACGCGGGAGCTGGAAGAAGCTGGGAGAAGGGAAGCTGGGAGTGCGCAGAAGCTAGGGGTAAGAGAAGCGTAGGAGAGGAACTGTGCACAATAAACTTCTAAAGCTTCAGACATTTGTCGTGTCTCTCTCTGCGGCCAGAGGGGACGCGATATTTATCTATTGTGTTTGCTAAATTATATGACTCAGAATGGTGGTTTCTTTAATTTGGCAATGACAATAATTTAACTTGGCTACTTTATCTGAAGTATGTTCTGTGTCATTACTCCCAGCAGTAAGTGAACTACTGGAAAAACAAGAAGTCATAATTCTGCCTTCTTAGTTATTTTTGCTTGGTTTTGTTTCTAAATATTACAATAGACTGGTAACTGTTTGAAAGATCATTTATGATCCAGGCATGGTGGTTCATGCCTAGAATCCCAGCAACTCAGGAGACTGAGGCAAGAGGATCACATATTAGAGACAGCCTCAGCAACTTAACAAGACCCTCAGTAACATAGCAAAGCCCTTTCTCAAAATTAAAAAGACATGGGCATACTCAGTGGTAAAGTGTCCTGAGTTCAATCCCCAGTATCAAAAAATGAAAAAGAAAAGAAAGACACAATTATCCCAAAGTAAAATTTACTTTAGGCCTATTTCAAAAACTTATGTGTTTACATGCACAAATAGATGAATAAAGTTTTATCAGACCATAGTCACATATTTAAAAATGTACATATTCATCAGAGATCCAATAAGGTTGATATCAGAAATTCAGTGCCACATTAGTACAAAAAAATTTAAACAATAATTTAATTAAGAATAATTCAAAATTATATATCAATGAATAGCATAGTTTGATAAACTATCATGTTCATTCTTAATAACTCTGTAAAAAGGCAAAAATACAGCAAGGAATATTTATTTAAAATGGGGAAATAACAGAAGGGAATTATGTACTTTTTGTCACCATTTTTGTTCAGTACATTATTGGACATTCTGATCATCTTTAAAGAGCCATGAAGTTTGACAATTGGAAAAGAGTAGAGAAAACTATGAATTCAAGAATGCTCATGTATAAAGCCTAAAACAACCAATAAAAGAGCCAGGGAGGGGCTGGGGTTGTGGCCCAGTGGTACAGCACTAGCCTACTATATGTTAGGCACTGGGTTCAATTCTCTTCACCACATATAAATAAATGAATAAAATAAAGGTCCATAACATCTTAAAAAATATATTTTTAACAAAAGTCAATTAAAGAAAAGAGGTATAGCTAAAATGCCATAAAAGGAGATAATAAACACCTTATTAAAACAATAATAAGGGAACTGGGAAGATAGCTCAGCTGGTAAAGTGCTTGCCTTGCAAGCTCAAGGCTCTGAGTTCGATCACCAGTACCGCAAAAAAAAAAAAAAAAAAAAAAGAAAGACTAATAAGGTTGTCTGGATGACCAAGTAACTTTCAGAGTGAAGACTGTTATTGGAGATGAGTGTCATCTCATAGTGATTAAGTGATCTTATCAAGAAAACATCATAATCCTTTATGTACCAATAACATGGAGCAAAAACTGATAGAACTTAAAGATCAGATTTTTTAAAATTTTGAGACAAGGTTTATTAAGTTTCCCAGACTGACTTTGAATTTACAATCCTCCTAATAGTAGCTATTATCAATATCAATAGACTTCATTATTGTTTATATTATTTAACTTTCAAGAGTTGAATTAAGGTTTATTAGATCACATTAGCTACCTATGGCTATATAAAAAACCAAGCACTTATGGAAATACAAAAACCTTTTATTTACTGTTCCCAGTTTTTTGGATTGGTAATTGAGATGGACTCAACTAACAGGTTTTCCTGGGCTGGGATCCCTGTTCTTGGTTGGCCTTTCTCCCATGTGACCTATTCACATGTGGCAGAAAAGTTGGTGATGCAAGAGCTCTTGTGCCTAGGATCCTGAGCACATGGCATCATTTCTTCTGCACCTTGTTATGAGCATAGAGTTAGCCTGGACTCAGAGCTGGGCAGTGGAGCTCATCTGTAGATGCAATGTGGCAGAGTTTCTAATTGCTTTTTAAAGCTACAATATAGACTAAATAAAGGAAAACCTTATCTTACGCTGATTAAGATTAACAGATTAACTTTTGGTAAAGAATATAAAGGTAAAATTTCAATGACAGGACTTTCTTAAGACTCAATAATATAACACATTTAGGAAAATAAATGTTTTGAAATAGTTAAAATTAATATTTTAAAAATAATATTTTAGAAGATAAATTGGTTTTGTTTTTAGAAACACCTTCATTACTGGATAAATTCCAATGAGAACATAATTTATCTCTAAGTTTGTTCTTGAAAAAAGAAGTCAAGTACTATTTTTTACTCATTAAAACTCTTAAAGAAGAATTTCTTCAGCTTGTAAATTTTAAGAAAAATCCCATATAGCTTTCAGCCTATTTAAAAGTCAGATGATATATTAATAAGTGAAGCAATTTGTATTAAATGCAGCAGGTGGTGCTGTGATAAAACTTTTGTTCCTTATAGTGTTTAAAATTCATGTATACTCTGCTTGTGTAAATGCTAAATATATATTTATGTATATATATTCTAAACAAGGCAAATATAAACAATCTAGCAACTTTGTTCTGTTATTCTTTTATTTCCAGTGTTTATTTTTAGCTATAAAATTAAGTATAGTAAAGTTAATGTTCCTTGAAATAAATTCTACCAAAAAGTAAAAGGAGAACACTATTAAAGGGTTCCAGAGGCACAGATCCTTATTTCTCAAAATATTTTATTATACATTTTAATTTCATATGAGTTACTCTAACTTCTCATTCTTAATAACTAGGGTTTATTTGTTTCCTTAATATTTATGTAAGAAAATCCAACCCAAAACCAAAGAGACAATAAATGTCATTTGGTGATTCTGTTATACTTTCAGTGTATTTCAAGTCATTAAAGTAGAAAGCTCAATAGAAAAAATAACTCAGTATTATATGAACAGCAAGAACATTTAAAAATTCCTTTTAATAGAGTTTGGAAAGGAGAATGATAGAAAACTGCTGTTAAGAGTAGTGACTTGGGTTTGTTTGGCATATTGAAATATAATAATACAAGTTTCTAATACTTTATTTGCATTGATTTTAATTAAATTAGTGCTTATTGATCTTGACTTTAGAAACTTCCCAGGTACCTGTGGAACATCTTTAAGATAATTCCAGGCAATCTAATCTGACAGGTGTCTTTATAGAACTGTCCTTGGTAAAATCTTGCTGCCATTTTTATTTACAGATATATCAAGAAAAGTAATAAAACAGAGCATATCCAAATTTCTGAAGTTGTCTTTCAGTGGACTAATATACGATTTTTAGCCAGAGACAGAAATCCTCATTTAAAATCCATTTGGCAAGTTTATATAAAGTTAAATTTTGAAATAACGATTCAGAAAGAAGTAAAGTAATGCAGTTCAATTTTTGGAAGCATATTACTGTTTTAATCAAATATAGAAAATAAACTCTCCTTGTGTTATTTAATATAAACCATGTTTTATTTCTTCATACCAGAAAGAAATAGGTCTTATTTGTTGTTTCAGTTCTAAAATATGAAAATTTTAAAGGAAATTTACCCTATCAAGTTGTAATACCTTTTCTTTCCCTTTCCCATTGAGTTTTAACAAATTAAGGGGAAATTAATCTAAATTTAGTTTGTGATCTCTTGTCATTTAGTTTTTGTTTCTCTTTTGATTTTGTTAAAGAAATGATGCTCTCTTTTTATCTTTCTGATTACCAACTTGACCACTGATATGCAGATGATTTCACATTGTTTTTCAGCTGATTACCTGACTCAGGCATTTCATTATTATTCTTTGGATTTGAAGACAGATGAAGGGAAATCATTGTGCAGTATCAAGCAGTTTCAGTAATATTAGGTCATTTGAGAATATCCAGTAAATGACTCCTATCCAATGTTATTGATAGTTTGCTTCAGATGACATTAGACTCTAGTAAGTCTTTAAATTTTATAAATATAAAAATAATCAGAGTGAAATGTTTTTCTATCCTCCTTTTGTCTATAACTTCACATATCAGAATGAAGTTACTTTGCATATCAGACACTATTTTATTTTATAATTTCATGGTTATTAGAATTTATAAAAATTTATTTATAATTTGTAATTTAAATTCCTAAAAATAATTTTGACAGTTGTATAATTGAATCAACAATATCATTAAGAGTTAAAAAACCTGTCTGCTGTTGTTTCTCAGTGGTAGAGTGCTTGCCTAGCATGTGTGAGGAGGAATTGGATTTGGTTCTCAGCAGCATATAAAATTAAATAAAATAAAGATATTGTGTCCCTACAACTAAAAAAATTTAAAAATAAAAAAGTTCATCAACAACTAAAAAAATCTTTTAAAAAACACAAAATTTCTAACCCTTTGTCCAGATGTTCATTAATAACACAATTTCTAGTAGTCATTAGTTAATGGGTACACTGCACATGTTACCTATTTGAGCCTCTTTCTCTATTCATTTTTGTCCTGTTGTCCTAACAGGTCCAATCACATAATCCTTGTTTGCTCAGGGGGAGTGAGATTATCAAATATATCTTTAGCTAAAGTGAGAATAATGACAGAGATATGCACCTGTTCTTGCCTGTTCTTCTTTACTGTTTTCTTGGGAAGAATTTATAGCAGGGCAGCTATACTTTGGTGGTATACGTGGCTAAACTGTTTAGCTTGCATTTGTGATATTTTTATGGTCTGTGGGTTTTTTCTTTGTAGTTTTATATTTGACACATATTACAGAGAAATTCTGAACATAAATGATTTAATTCGGTATTGCTCTTTCAATCTCCTGTAACCTCTTGACATGTGACAAGTAGCCATTTTGCTTAAATAATTGTTTTTCATTTGTAGCATTCTATTTCCTTTACAACACTTCTAAAAATAAAATGTTTATGCCTTCCAGAGGTGGAATCTCAAATTAGAAAGTCAATGTCCTTCCTGGTAGTAAGTGACTTGAAATTGATGATGCTGTGGTTAGCTCCCTAGTGGTTGGGTACAAAGCATGGGTATGCTTCTTACTAGGTGCATTTGATGTATGGCTTCACATTTTCAATTCATTTCTGTATATAGTCCTCCTCTTCTTTGAACTAGGCCTGGTAGGAAAGTGAAGCCTAGAACAATTGGGTAACTTCTTCATTGTACCCACGACATTGATATGCAATGTAAAACTGAGTCTTTGAATCTGTACATGAGGCTTATTCTACCACAGCAGTGTAATTGGATCTCCAAGGTTTGCTTTTCTCCCCTGCTCCAAAATATCATTTGTTTTCTGATATATTTTATCAATATATATAACCATTGTACCTGTTCAGATATTAGATTTATAGTTCAGGATCTGACCACCTGGATGAGTAATCTTGAAGTTTAGTATCTCAGATTACTAATGTAATAAGTAGAACAAAATTTTAAAGATTATTAAGATTACTTGTTTAAGTGACTAGAATTAAAACTGCTATGCAGAAAATTTTGTTTTCATGAGGTAAAAAATTCTACCAGATTCAAACGTTTATTTTTTGGAAACACATCTTTTTGAATATATCCAGTAGATTTACTCTTTCTTTTTATACTGAAGGGAAAATTAAATATAATTTTATGAAAGAGTTGACCAACTTAGGTGAGATGACTTTGTGGCATCACAATTTCACATTTGGAGAAATTGTATTAGTCAACAGGTGTTCAGCTTTTTGTATTTGTTTACCTTTGTTCTGTTTACTCTCAAAACCAATTCTTACTCAAGTTGAATAAACAAACCAATTTCTTCTGCTGATTTCTATGAAAACACTGTAGTTAGTTTAGTAACAAATTTTTAGAATGTTCAGAATTTTTAGAATGTCACTTAAAGGAATAGATCAAAATGGAGTAAGTATTTCTTGGGCTTTTCTATTATGATTATTTTGATTCATTGTACACTAATAGGGTACAACTTTCATTTCTCTGGTTTTACACAAAGTAGAGTCACACTGTTTGTATAAACATACATGAACATATGATAATGATGTCTCATTTTATTATCTTTTCTTCCCCGTCCCCTCCTCATTTTCCTTTATACAATCCATCCTTCCTCCATTCTTCCCTTATCTCCACCCAACCCCCATTATGTATCATCATCCATTTATCAGAGAAATTCTTTGGCCTATGGATGTTTGGAATTGGCTTATTTCACCTAGCATGATATTCTCCAACTCCATCCATTTTCCTGCAAATGCCATAATTTTATTTTACTTTATGGCTGAATAATATTCCATTGTGTACATATGACACAGATTCTTTATCCATGCAACTATTGAAGGGCATCTAGGTTGGTTCCACAATCTAGATATTGTGAATTCAGCTACTATAAACACTGATGTGTCTGCATCACTGTAGTATGCTGATTTTATGTTCTTTGGGTATAGGCCAAGGAGTAGGATAGCTGGGTCAAATGGCAGTTCTATTCCAAGTTTTCTAAGGAATCTCCATACTGCTTTCCAGAGTGGCTGCACCAATTTGCAACCCCATCAGCAATGTCATAATTATTTTCCCCACATCCTTACTAACACCTATTATTGCATGTATTCTTGATAATAGATATTCTAATTAGGGTGAGTTGAAATCTTAGGGTGGTTTTGATTTGCATTTCTCATATTATCAGAGATGTTGAACATTTTATCATGTATCTGTTGATTATAGATCTGTGAATTATCTGCTCATTTATTTAGCCCATTTATTGATTAGGTTATTTGTATTCTTGGTGTAAAGTTTTTTGAGTTACTTATAAATTCTGGATATTAGTGAAGTGTGTGTGGCACAGATTTTCTCCTGCTGTGTCAACTCTCTGTTCACATTGTTGATTGTTTTCTTTGCTGAGAAAAGGTTTTTTAGTTTGAATCTATTCCATTTATTGACTCCTACTTTTATTTCTTGTGCTTTGGGAGTCTTGTTAAGGAAGTCTGATCCTAAGCTAACATGATGAAGATTTGGACCTACTTTTTCTTCTATTTGGTGCAAAGTCTCTGGTCTAGTTCCTGGGACCTTGATCCATTTTGAGCTGAATCTTGTGCAAGGTGAGAGGTAGGGGTTTAGTTTCATTTTGTTGCATATGGATTTCCAGTTGGGCTATTGTTTTTTAAATTTTGTATTGTTTGTCTAGGTTTGAGATTGGAAACTTATTTAACTTTGCATAATTTTTACATACTATTTTATTTAAGATAATAGAGAAAGAAAAGTTGTGGGAAACAAAATCTCAGTGGAGTTTATTTGCAGGTGGCTGATGTTGTCTAACTAGTGAGCACTGGGTATCATCTGTGAGTGTCATGTTGGCAGTGCTCCACCCCTGCCACCACCAGAAAGAGGTATCAGTGTACTGGAACTGCAGTAGGTTAGTACAGAAACTGAAGGTTTTGGGAAACCTGTGGAGTAATTTGATAGTAATTTCTCTCTATATTATGTCATAATAATTAAACATATGAGCTTGTATTTTCTATTCTATTTTTAAATTTTCTAGTAGTTTTTGAATGACATGTTGTAGAAATGTGATATCTGTATTGAATTGGAAATGTAAAAAGACTGACCATTCACCACACTAGAAGCAGTAGGCTTTTTTAAAATTGTTGATGGACATTTATTTTATTTATTTATATGTGGTGCTGAGAATTGAACCCAGTGCCACACAAATGCTAGGTAAGTGCTCTGCCCAGCTCAGCAGAAGGTTTTGAGTTAATCTTATTAGTGGTCCTTCAGAGCGTTATTTTTTTCTCTTCACTTGTGTCCCTCTCCCAGATGCATCAAGTCAGTTATGTGAAATGTCATCAACTGTATAATTGTTGATTTTTGAAAGGTGCTAAAAAACATTTGTTGGAATATAAATTAAAATTTGCACCTTGATTTACCTAGTTATATATACTATGAGCACTTTTTTGTTTAAGGTTGAGGGCTTCTGATTTTGTCTACTTTTAGTATGGTTGTATAACATGTAATAAGTTTGTGGTGTTGCTTTTGGAAAATTACTCTGCGGTTTCTTTTCTTGTTAGTGTTTGAAAACTTATTTACTTTTCTAGGTTTAGCTGTATATAAATTTGAGTCATTTTGTAACAAAGAATACTTTCCTTTTCTTGTCACTCTTAGTTCAAACAAAGGGGTTTAAGTTGTATTTAGTTTATTCTATCTTGTGGCCTAGAAATTGCCTTGTCTAGGTAACCACGCTACCCTTAAATGGTAACAATATATTTGAGTATATTTTGCAGATTTTTTTAAAAAGCAAAATTTAATTTTACTATAAAAGTAATAGAAACTTGCATAACTGCAAATATGCAAAAAATAGTCTTGGTGGGGATTAGGAAGATGTTGGTCAAAAAATTCAAAATTTCAGTTAGGAATAAATTCAGTTCTGTTGTGTAACGTGATGAATATACTAATTACAATGTACTGTTTACTTGAAAATTGCTAAGAGAGTAAATTTTTACTGCTCTCACCACACTGCCCAAAAATGTATGTGACATATATGTTACTGAGCTTGATTTATGCAGTCTGGGGATATAACTCCATGGTCAGAGTATATGTCTAGCTTGTGTGAGGTCCACACCATCTCGAGAGGGGCCTTGATTTAGCCATTCCATATTGTATACATATTCCAAAACATCATGTTCTACAATGTAAACAATAAAATTTTATTTGCTAATTTTTTAAAATTACAGAAAAAAACACTGAAAAATGTGCACATTTTCTTCGTTTTAACTTTGACTTTCTATTTTTTTGCTATAAATGGTTTTTGTGATGTTGTTTACCTTTCTCTTTCTCTTTTTCTTTCTTTTCTTTCACATGGTTAGATCTTAGTGTTTGGTACCAGAGATTTTAACCATAGGAGTCCTAACTTCAAGGAGTTTCAAAAAATTAGATCTGGCCACTCACTCCAGAAGTCAAATGGGAAAAAGTAATGGAGAAAGAAAATTTAGTCAGTAGAGGTAAATCAGAAAGACAAGGGGGAACAAAGACCAGCCTGCCTTTGAGGATATTGATATGAGCTTTAATTTCAAATAGAAGAAAAATTGGGGCACAAAATGGGAGATATGCATAATGAGGTAGTCTTGGTCAAATTAGTCTGGTTGGTCATTATCTCAGAATTTTTTTCTGTGAAGCTCAAGAAGTAATCAGCTTCATTGGGATTTGTCTGTTTCTGGAACATTAAGAACAATGAGTGGAGACTCTTTGTACCATTCTGAGTGACTGGAACAGGATGGCACAGAAATTGGTAGTTATTAGTCTGTTTACATTACCTTAGTTCTCTTATTGATCTCCCCAGTCTTGGAGGAGATGGGATAGATTAGGTAAGCTGAGGGCTAATTAAACTTGTATTACCAGTTTTTAAACACTCTTTAAGTGAATAGCATGCCTGTTTGCAGAGCTGATCCAAAGTTTAAGGTAGTAAAGAGACAATGGAGGCAAAGATGCCAAGCTTTTTTTCTTGCTTTGAGTTACCCATTGGGAAAAAGCAGCCTGTTAAGTTCTTGTTTCTTATGTACAGTTGTGTATTTGGACATTCAGGCAACATTTATTTAAAATACCAAAATGCAAGAAAATCTTTGGAGATGTTGCAAAGAAATGTTTTTGATTTCTTCTGTTTAAATTCTGTTTGGGAATATAGATGAGAAAAAGTAAAAAATTTAAAGATACCAAGGAATCATCAAATATTTTGGACACTGTTGCATGCATTAAGTGTGTCCTGTAGATCTAGAACTTATTTCTAAAACATATTCTTATTTATTAGTGTAACTAACACTTTTCATTGGCAGTTAATTTACCTTGATTTGGGTAACATCATTTCTTCCCTTCTTGCCATTTTTAATATATTCTCTTTCTGTGACCTTTTTATTAAAGAATTTGAAACAAGAATAATCTAATAAAATTATACATATGATATTTCCAACAAATCACCAATCTAATGCACACTCACCTGTTTCTAGTCATTACCATTTCTAGTCCATGTACATACAACATGTTTTCTCAGTACAAAGTTTTCATATGGGGGAATTCACTTAAAAGGAAACAGAGTAAGAAGATTTATTTTTAATAACTAAAGAATATACTCTATGTGTTTAAAGTTTTAAAAAACCTAAGATGGAAGCATATATGGGAACTATACATTTTAACTTCTCTGTGAATTAGAATTGAAGCAACTGAAGAACAGCTACACAACCAGGCAAGTGATGAGGGACTTCACTATTAGAAAGACTTGAAGAGACCCAGAAAGTCTGGTCTTTGTCATAGAGGGCAAGAAAGGACACATCAGCACTCTGCCTGATGGCAGTGACAGTACCAAAGCCTGACAGGCAGGCATTGTGTGGTATTACACCAAGGAAAAGAGAGAAATATAGTGGCCATATTTGGCAAAAAAAAAAAAAAAAACAGCTGTAGAGCAGAAAGGCAGTCTTAACTTAACTCACAAATGATCCACAATTCTCAACTTGTGAGCAGAGGCCTGTGGCAGACAACCATCTTCTGGAGGATGCAACTGAGTTCATTGCTGTGAAAACCCTAGAGTGCTTACCACATGGCCCAGGGTGACCCTGGTGGAATGCAATTGAAATAGGCACAGAGAAGATTATGCACAAAGGGATACAAAAGGGAGTGCAACCTGCTTTCCTTTTGAGTCTGGTAGTGAGGACAACCAGTTGAAGAGGTTGGGAGATTGAATGGGAACAAATGATTACTTGAGAGAACTGGACCTTGGAAGACCACGGTTGTGTGAGTGTACTACACAGGATCTGATGTACCCCCCATCCCTATCACCTGAGATGTTTGTTCACTCCAGCCTATAAATAGAAATCTTAGTAAGTTCCCAAGATCCAGACACACAATAGTGATAGACATCTGCCAGGCCCTAGTGGTATGTCCATCTGATCTCTCCAGAGTAGATTTCATCCAAGATAATATCTCATGCAGAGCTTGGTGTCTGATGCTGAAACTTTCCACTTAGAACTCCAAAAATCAGCAGCACTCTAGGAGTGCCTTAACCTAATGTGTCAGGAGTAAACTCAAGAGGATGGTACTTTTCTCATTCCATGCTACCAAATACTGATGAGCAGGAAAGCTGAGAATCATTTAAGTCAGTTTTAGTTCCTGACTTCTCCAGCTGAGGGCATGGCAAGTGACCCAAAAGGAGAAGGGGATTAATAGCCCCCAGCCATTCCTCTTTCCATTGGATGAATTTCTGAAGAAGACATGGTAAGAAGTGCAAATTGGTATAGATAGTGAGTCTGCTTTTATCTACAGGTGTGATGGCCTTTATACTAACATCCTGAGCATATTCTAATTATCACATATGCCTGCCTTTCCTCCTGACCCCTGGACTCTATGCTCACTGACATCATCTTCTGCTTAGTTGTCAGCTACAAATCTTTTCCTCCTTCAATATACAGGGATAAAGGTTTTCCCTCATGATACACCCTTAGATTGTGGGTCATGACATGCACAAAATGTTCCTTGCAGGATTGTTGTGAAAAGGAAAATGAAGAATGTGATAGAAAATCATTGGCTTTGGTTTTTCTGCATAGAATTTCAGGGACTCAGTCCCACAGGATCTAGAGGGTACCTAAAAGGGGTTCCTCTGTTGCTGAAGAAATAGGTCATTTTGTAGAGCACTTGCCTAGGATGCTCAAGGACTGCAGTTCCAATCCCATGCAGCTCAGGGAAAAGAAATAAAAAATTAAAAAGCTCTTCTGAATGTGCCAACTCTCCCTTGTCTCGACTTTCTCTCCTCTTTTCATCAACTGAATCAGCAGAATTGAAAAAGTACCAGTTGGACACGCAAGCCTTTTCCAGACTTTCAGCATGTCACTGTGGTAAAAGTTAGCAGTGCTTCTCCAGTCACCTGCATTTCTTAAGAGGAGGTGTTCTTGGAGATGAGTCAACTCTCAGGGACTGATAGGTTAGATTGTTCTCATGAATATGCTTATGGGTGTATATCATCAGCAAGTTCTCGAAGAAGACAATGCTCACCAGGTTGCAAAGGCAGGAATCAAATGCTCACTTGTTAAGATCCAGTACATCTGTGCTATAGTGTTTTTGTTTTGGTCATACACAAAACCTTTATACATGTGCTTGCTTTGGCAGCACATATACTAAAATTGGAATGCTACAGATATTAGCATGGCCTTGTGCAAGGATGACACACAAATTCATGAAGCATTCAATATTTTTTAATCAGTTAATAAAAAGATGAAAATGCATGCTTTTTATTTTCACTTTCCCAAAGCATTAAAATAAAGATATTTCTCAAAAGCAAATCCACCACCAAAGATTTATACAATTCTTGGATTTCATAAAGAAAAGTCAGGATATTACTTTAACCACTGAATCAAATTGCTACTTATTCCAAATTGTTAAGATCCATTATCTCTCTCTCTCTCTCTCTCTCTCTCTCTCTCTCTCTCTGTCTCTCTCTCTCTCTCTCTCTCTCTCTCTCTCTATCTATCTATCTCTATCTCTCTCTCTCTCCCTCTTTGTTGTGTTGCATGTGCAGGGAGCCACACCTCAGTTCTTGCACCTGCTAAGAAAGCATTCTACCACTGAGCTCTATCCTCAACCCCAAGACCATTTTTAAGTAAGTAATTCAAAACCTGCTAACATAAACCATTTTTGCCAGCTATTTGGAGAATTAAAGGAAAAACATACAAGTTATCAGTTCTCTCTTTATAAGCATTCATATAAGAAAGATATTGAATTTTCTGGTTTTCTCTCTAATGGTAGCAATGTGAGAAAATTCCATTTAAAAAAAAATTAACAATGGCTTTGGCATAGAAGAAAATGAAAACTACCTCTCTGAAATTTTAAATCCTTCCTAATTACAAAGATACTAACAACAAACACTCACTTGGTTCTTAAAAGAGGCCTAGGATAAAATAAACAAACATCGCTTTCAGTATCTTTTTTTAAAAATTAAAATTTTTGTGCTCTGTAACGGAGTTGCTAAGGAGTACACAAAGAGGGACTACAACTTTTTCTGTTTTCCAAAGCGTATATAGTGAACTTTAAGATGAAGGGGAAAGTAAGGATGATATTCATTATTGGCCTTAAACCAACTGGATTTCCTCTTAACCTATCTTCTGAATCTCCTCATGACATGCACAGAAATAGGCAGCAAGTTTTGTCATAAGAGAACAAGGATAGCAGCATGTATTTGACAGGTCTTTTTGACCTCAGGTCTTCTGTAAATCATTTGATGAATACTTAGCCCTCAGAGCAAAGAAATAGAACTACTTTGGACTTGAGATACTATTTATCCATTCATTAGGCTGTTATAGGAAGAGTCCCAAGGTTCCCAAGTATCAAACTAGCAATGGGTGAGAGTTTGTCAATCTAACATGGCCTATTGGGCCAAAAAGACCCAGCACTGAGGAGAATTTCTAAGAGTCTGGGTGAATAATAGTAGCCAGTGGTAGAAAAGGCTGTCCTTGTGAGTTCTCCAAGCTTGTAGATCAGTACATTAGTTTTGGTTTAAACATGCTGCTTAGAGGGAAACAGAGGAAATATAAGAGGACTTCTGTTTTTTTAAATATTTGGGGAAATAGAACATGTAGGTAAAGTGCTGGTTTTAACCCAGTTAGAATGTCTGATGACCACCATGTGCAATTCTGGCAATGTAGCCATTTCCAAGTTGATGTTTTGATGCTGAAAACTGACTTTCCTTGTGTTTTTGCAGGTACAAAGGGGTCATTATGGAGTTCAAAGGATAGAACTTTTGCCTGGTGACTGGGAAAACCTGGCCATTGAGACCCAGGGTGGCCAAGAAAAGCATGAAGTAACTGACTGAGTGCTGGTGAGTACCTAGAAGTGTAAAGAATTTTGTTCTTAGGATTAGATACACACAGACCTGGCAAAGGTACCCAGTGTTCTGCCAGCCTGAAAGTACTTCCTTTTTTGCATCTCTTGGAACAGCCTAACCAAAAAGTCACTGGTCCCATTCAAAGGGAACTAAAGGAAGTGTTTAAGTTGGATGTTTTAGAAACAACCAATGAATTAATGAGAACTTGATTTTTTTCCTAAAATTTCAAAGCAAAATTCTCATGGTAAACTAAATGACCCAAGCCTTATTTTGAGTAATGATTAATAAATATTTTATTTGACCTTTGATAATTAGATATTACTGAGAAAATACCACCTATCAAGGTTTCCCTCAAACTGGCTATCCAGTTTTTAGCTTCAACAATATTTCAAAAGTTCACCAAAAGAGCTGGGGTTGTAGCTTAGTGTTAGAGCACTTACCTAGCATGTTGTCAGACACTGGGTTTTCATCCTCAGCACCACATAAAATAAGTAAATAAAAGAAAAGATATTGAGTCAATATTAAAAAATTAAATTAAAAAAAAGTTGCCCATAACATTTCCTCAGAGTATGAATCCTCTCAATAGACAGTAAGTCTCCCGGTACAGGATTTGCACTACTTCTAGCAGTGCATTTGCTACAAATCCCTTGGTCATCTTAGGAAATTTCAATATCATGGAAATTACTAGGGAAAAAAAAAGACTACCAGAGGAAATAAAGACGCTTCTTTCCTCCACAGGTATCTCCCCTAAGTAAGAAACATGATGAAGAAGAGGAGTGCCATACATCTGAATCCCAAGGACAAGCTTCTGATTCAGAAAAAATTACAGTGGTTGATGCTTTACATGAAATACCAGTTAAAAAAATGAAGGTAATCAATCTCACAGCCACTCAAAAGAATGACTAGTGTGTTTGCTTAATAAACAGAACCAAGAATCAAAGCATCAAACACAACTATTAATAAAAAATAAGTTAAGTCAGGAATCCCCAAGGAAACTAGGTATGCCATTAAAATGTATAAAAAGAGTATTTGGATGGCTGACAAAGGCCAATATTATGACTTAGAGGCTTTCAACTTATGTTTTATGTAGAGTCAAAACTCAAACTTGACTGTAATGGATTCTGTTTCCCATAAGTTTTTCTACCTATGTGGCATTTTTGAATGAGAGCTGGACCACAAAAGAAAAAATTTAGTCTTGCTGGACCTCATCTTGGTGTTTATGAGATGTCCTCTTCCAGACCTATAATAAGGTCCTCTTTCTTTTTTCTGCAGCTGGGGATTGAACCCAGGACCTTAGTGCTTGCAAGATAAGCCCTCTACCAACTGAGGTAACTCCCCAGCCCTTAATTTCCTCTTTTTTACATAGGCAAATACAGCAGAACTACCTTCCATATCTAAAATTGTATAGCTAAAATTTCTCATAGGACTTCAGCATTTCATTTATACTATTACCCATTTATCCTTTATCCCAATGTTTTTGTTTTGCTTTTTAAAGAGATGGGGTTTTGCTATGTTGCCCAGGCTGACCTTGAACACAAGGGTTCAAAAGAACCTCCTGCTGCAGTGTCCAAAGTAGCTGGGACTGAGTGCAAGTGCACATCACCATGCCCTACCCTTTATTCCTGCATTTTAGAATCTTTATTTATCTGTAACACTGAATTAATTGCTAATCAGAAAGTCAACCATATCCATACATGTAACTAATAGTTTTCTTTTTAATAGGTGAAGGGGCTGAACTATAAACCTAAAAAAATTACTCAACAATAGCTAAAAGTAGTCACAGAAGACTACAACCCTGTTCTTGCCTAGTAACAAGTTTCTGTAATCCAATCCACTAATGCTTTAGTTATATTCACTTGTTTTAACACAGAGAAATACCAATTAAAGAATACACATCAAGACTATCTAGAAGACTTTATTGTCTATTTACAGAAGAAAAGCATGCATATTATTAAACAAAACAAGTAAAATGTTTTCTATCACAGCTCAATACATTGTCATTCTTTTAAAGCTATATCATAGAAATAAGACAGTATTTTTTGTTATTTTTCCTGGTACTATGGATAAAACCCAGGGGTCCTCCACCATTGAGCTATATCCCCAGTTCTTTTTATTCATTTATTAAATTACAGATAGAGTCTTGCTAAATTGTTGTAGCTGACTTTGAGCTTGCCCTTCTCCTGCCTCAGCCTCCCACATTGCTGGGATTGTGGTCCTGTACCACTGTGCCCAGCAAAACATGGGCATTTACAAGAATCTGGTTGAGAATCCTTTAAATATCTAAACATTCATCTTTGAGGTGAAATGCTCATAGATATAAGTTCCTGGAGCAACAGCTTGCATGCATAAGGCATGCACACCAAAGAAATCTGAAAAGAAAAAATAAGTGGTAATTAGCAGGACTGTATGCAGTGTCCCCACTTCTCTAGCCTCAGAAAAAGGTAAGGATTTGATACTATAGATGACAAGTGAACAAGCAGCACAGAAGTGTTCACCTATCCTGCCACCATGCTTCAGGGTACTTCTTTCCCCTAACCAGGCTCTGCGATGTTTTATAGTCTTTTTTTATTTTTCCAGACACAATTTGTATTCACCCTCCTCAAAAGATTTAAGAAAAACTTGTTTAAAATTCCTGTGCAAGGAAGTCCTTATTATTTCAAAACCATAAACAACCTGGATAAATTATCAAACTTCCACTGACATGAAAAAATCAGTCTTTTTTCCTTGTGTAGAGCTAGGCATCTCACAGAGGTTATGTTACCAAAATTAGGAAAAGGTCAACCTGTTCCACCATATTCAGTCTGCCTGGATCAATAGTCCAACATGATTATATCTTAAAAAATGATCAGCTCTATACACACCTGGGTTTTATTGTGACAACGCCTGCATTCACATGTATGGGTCCTGGTGTTAGCAATCACCATTATGCCACAAAGTTTGCAAACCTGTGCCTGATATGGATCTGATGCCTCAAACTTTCTCTTACAAACTGGGCTGCTCCATGGGCAATCTACAATCTCATTCCATTTCTCCAATGCAGACCATCATCACTATCGAGGGGAAAATGTCAGGTTATTTTGTACTTATTTTTTTTTATTATAAACACCACCTTGACTAACAGCAAAGGTTAAGGATAATATTAGTAAAGAAAGAGACTCCAGCCTTAATTTATATACCCTAGTGTTATGGTTATATGTGGTTTTCCCAAAAAGTTCATGTGTGAGACAATACAAGAAGGTTCAGAAGAGAAACAATTAGATTGTAAGAATCTTAACCCAGTCAGTGAATTAATCCCCTAATAGCAGTTATTAAACTGGAAAATGAAGTGGTGGGGTGTTGCAGGAGGAGGTGGGAATTGGGGGTATGGCTTTTGGGTATATATTTGTATCTGGCAAGAGAAGTCTCTCTGCTACCTGCTCACCAAGTAAGCTGCTTCCCCCTCTGCTACACTCTTCTTCCATGATGTACTGCCTCATGTTGAGCCCCCAAGGAATGGAGATGGTCTTCTAAGGAATAAGACCTTTGAAACTGTGAGTACTCAAATAAACTTTTCCTCCTCTGTAATTGTTCTGGTCAGATTTTTACTTACAGCAGCAAAAACAGCTGACTAAAACACCTAGGATTTTCTCTACTGGTAGGAAAGAGAGAAGCCTAACAACCATTTGATGTTCATTAGAAGGTACCCAAATTGAATAAATACATCATATCTCAAGTATAGCACACAATTTTCCTCATAAAATACATGATGTATAGGCTCATTGTGTTATAATGTAACATTCTAGAATTCAACTCAACATTCAGAAGTGAATTACAAAAGTAAATCTAAACAAAGCAACTTCTCAATGAATGAGTCTCCCAGGAAGGAACACCTGAAATGATAAATGTAATGTTGGAAAATGCAATAGAAAAACAGGTGAATGATTATAGGTTTCCCCAACAAAGAAATGAAATACATTGTGCCAGAGAATGATAACAATTCCTTAACATAAAATACATAAAACAAAACAAATGGGTTTACAGTATTTCAAAGAAAAAAAAAAAAAGTTCCCGTTGATGAGCCTCTGGAATAGAAGTCCCCTATGTGTTTCTCAAAAAGAAAAGTCATTATTCAGTTTTGAAGAATACTGAACAACGAACTCATTATTTTGAAAACTGGCAAATAATGGAAAAGAATCAGCATTTATCCTGCCTTTACCACAGGAACAACATATCAGGTGCTTACTTAAAGAAACAAGAAGCAAAGTTTGAGAAGTAGTTCAGCTAATGTAAAAGGAATGATAAGAATTAGAATCTCATGAGTTTGCAAGCCATTTTTTATCAAGGAATTAAGGCAATGATCATCAATAGCTACCAGAATCATAAAAATGTGACCAGACACTGTAAGTACATAATACCACCTATGAGATATTAGTGTCAAAACCTAAAGCCTGAGGCCAGGCATTGTGGCAAATGCCTGTAATTCCACAAATTTGATACCCTGAGACAGGATATTGCAAGTTCAAGGCCAGCCTCAGCAATTTAGTGAGACCCTGTCTCAAAATAAAAAGAGCTAGGGGTGAAGCTCAGTGCTATTGCACACTGAATTCAATGCCTGATACATTAAAAAAAAAAACCTCAAACCCTAAGTATCATCAAACCTTTTGATCAAATTAGCTCTTTATAGAACAACATAGCTGTGATATGTAATCAACAAAACCCAGATTATTTGGAACCTTCCAAAATAAATAGTCCTATTTCTTCAACTATCTACAAGAAGAAAAGGATGGAGATCAATCTCTTGATTATATTTAAAAAGGAATTAAGAAACATATCAATTGCAAATCAAGAACTTATTTGCATCCTGATTAAAAACAAAAGACTTCCAATGACATTCCTCATAAAAATAGGAAAAGCAATCATGAAATTCTTTTGGAAAAATAAGAGATCCAGAGTAGTCAAAACAATCTTTAGCAAGAAGAGTGAAGCAGGAGGAATCACAGTACCAGAACTTAAACTACACTACGGAGCTATAGTAACAAAAACATCATGATACTGGCACCAAAATAGAAGACACAGAGACAAACCCACATAAATACAGTTATCTCATACTAGACAAAGGCCCCAAAAGCATACATTGAAGAAAAGATAGCCTCTTCAACAAATGGTGCTTGGAAAACTGGAAATTCATGTGCAGCAAAATGAAATTAAACCTGTCTCTCAGCCTGCACAAAACTCAACTCAAAGTGGATCAGGACCTAGGAATTAGATCAGAGACCTTGAATCTAATAGAAGAAAAGTAGTCCCAAATCTCCCTTGTGTTGGTTTAGGATCTGACTTCCTTAACAAGACTCCTAAAGCACAAGAGGTAAAATCAAGGATCTATAAATGGAGTGCATTCAAACTAAAAAGCTTCTTCTCAGTAACATGAAGAACAAGCCTACCAAATGGGAGAAAATCTTTACCACACACACATCAGAAAGAGCAGAATCTCCAGGATATATAAAGAACTCACAAAACTTAACACCAAAAAAAGTCAAGTAGCCCAATCAATAAATGGGCTAAGGAACTGAACAGACACTTCACAGAGAAATGCAATCAATCAACAAACATGAAAAAATGTTCTTCATCTCTTGCAATTAGAGAAATGCAAGTTGAACTTGCTCTAAGACTTCATCTCACTCCAGTCAGAATGGCAATTATCAAGAATACTGGCAACAATAAGTGTTGTCAAGGATGTGGGAGAAAAGAAGAACTCATACATTGGTGGTAGGACTGCAAATTGGTGCCACTACTTTGGAAAGCACTATGGAGATTCCTTACAAACCCTGGAATGGATCTACCATTTGACCCAGTCATCCCACTCCATGATGTATACACAAAGGACCTAAAATCAGCATATTACAGAGACACAGTAACATCATTTACAGCACCTCAATTCACAAAAGCTCTTCAATACATGATGAATGATGAAGAAACTGTGGCATATATTTACCACAATGGAATATTACTCAGTCTTAAAGAAGGATGAAATTATGACATTGCAGGTAAATGGATGGAGCCAGGGAATATCATCCTAAGCAAAATAAACCAATCCCAAAACACCAAAATCCAAATGTTTTCTTGTGATATGTGGATAGTAATCCATAATGGGAGTGAGAGAACTTCAGATTGGGCAGAAGGTAGTGAGGGGAGGAAGGAGGTATGGGGATGGGAAAGATGGTGGAATGAGATAGACATTGTTACCCTAGGTACATGTATGATTGCATGAATAGTGTGACTGCATTGTGTATAACCAGAGAAATAAAAAGTTGTGCTCAAAAAAAGTAATTAAAGAATTATGTAATAATTGCAAATCTAATTTCATATTTAGTAATAATAGGAAGGTTAAGGTCTTCTTAAAATGTACTAATTTTTTAGAATAGAGTCTCTCAAAGTGTGCTCTGTAGACCTCCTGAGACTCAAAAATATTTTTATACTAATACAATGTATTATTTGCCTATTTCACTGTGTTAACATTTGTACTGATAATGCAAAAATGAATAAAACCAGTGACACCATAGCATAAATCAAGGCAGTGGAATCAAACTTTACCAGCAGTTCTATTTGCATTCAAGTAAAGGTCAGTTTTACTTAAGAATGTCTTTGTGTGTGTATGTGTGGGTAGGGGGGGTGCTGAGGACTCAAACAAGGGCATCATGCATGCTAGGCAAGCACTCTACCAACTGAACTACATTTCCAGCACAAGAATGTCCTTAATGAAACAGTAAAAATGATTATCAAACCCTGATCATGGAATACTCATCTTCTTAATTTTTTAAACAAAAAGAAAGTCCTCAAAAAATGTATCCACTATATCACGAAGATGGCTATCCTGTCAAAAAGCACTTGCACAATTCTGAACAAGTCATTTTCCTCATAAGAACAGAACATCTTTTCTACGTGAAAGCCAGCTGACACCAACAATGTTATCAATAACATTCACAACAACAATGTTAATTCAAACTTAGATATCTAGCAAAGAAATTGAAGAAAATTAACAAAGTGAACTTTTTACTTCAACAATAACAATTTTAACTCTCTCCTCATTCTCACTCACTTTCCTCATTCTCACTCTCTCACTCACTCTCACTCACTTTTACTCTCACTCTCACTCTCTCATTTTCTCTCTTTCTTTTTTACCCAGTGGGCAGACACACTGCCCATTCACTTAATAAAATTTCTTGCATGAAAAAAAAAATAAGTTTTAAGTATCTGCTGAAAATCATGATTAAAAATTGACCTAACAGGGCTGGTGTTTTTGCTCAGTGGTAAAGTGTTTGCCTGGCATGTGTGAGTCACTGGAGTTCAATCCTCAGCACCACATAAAAACAAATAAACAAAATAAAGTTATCATATACATCTACAAACAAAAAAATTAAAAATTTTTGAGCTAAGCAAAAGAAAAAATCAGAATTTTAGAAAACCACCCACAACAAAGGGCTTGAGACTTCTCCATAAATGCTTTTCTAAATGACATCAGTAGTGATATTAACAAATAAAATATTTTAACACACACACATATGTGTATTGAAATGTGTCAACATGTGAAATTCTGTATACCTTAGTGAATCATTATTTTCCAAATGACCAATTATGATGCTTTGAAAGTGTGCATTTGTGAAAAAAAACTATATTTGTAAAAGATGCATTCAAAACACACAACAAATCAATGGTGTTTAGATAGTATGTCATGACTAACCTTTAAGTTACTACAATTTGTAGTGCTGATGTCACATCAAAAAATAAATGCAATTACCTAAAAAAAATAAAAATATCCCTCCCCTTTCTAACCAGGTATCTTCATGAGATCAGATATTCTTCATGTATTTAAATTTATTTTTAAAACTTTACAATACTGTAAAACTATTGTAAAAGGGGCCAGAAAAATCCAGGTTTTATTTGTGGTGTTGGGGACTGCATATCTTTTTATACAGTTGGCTTTTTGTTGTTATGGTTGTTATTTTAAACCTAAACCAGGTATCTTTTAAAAAGCTAGCTCATTAAAGAAATGTATTCAAGATGTTAAGAAATTTTCTAAAGATTTTTCTGTGAGTTGCTGGTTCTACCCTCCTGTCCACCTTGTGCTGCTTCCCAGTTATGCTTCAAGATTCAGTTCAGATGTTACCATCTAAAGACTTCTTTTCACCCTCTAAAGCAGTGATAAAACCTTTCTCCAGCATTCCAGCAGAGCAGGTGTGGGGGTCTCTTACTATGATACTATACCATTTTGTAATTACCTGCTCACATTCATCTACAAGTGTAGGTAGTAAACTACCAAATATCAGAGATCTTGTTTTATTCACCTTTCCAGCTCTACAGTGTAGGAGAGCACCTGACACATCTCAATAATAATTCACTGAACTGACTTTGCAGTGCAGCATCATTTATCATATCAAAGCTCAGGGTATAGGAGCTTTATATAAATGAATATTACTCTGCTAGATGCTGATGAACTCCTTGAGGGTTGGTACAGAGACTTATTCAAGTTGTAAACCCAGCATCCAAAACACCAACTATACCACTGAAATTTTTAATGAATTAAAAGGAACTCAAAATTTAACTTTGCTATGTTGCAGTATCCTAGAATTTCATAGAGCATCTAGAATTTAGAAATTTGAATTTGCTATCTGAATGCCAAATAAATCAGGTAATGCCAATATACTCCAAAAGGGAGTACATACCCCATAAGCCCATGAAGCTAGATAAGTACATTATAGCTTTAAAAATCTCTCAGCAAAAGAAAATATATATGACATGGTGGTGCAGGCCTGTAATTGTGGCAACTTGGGAGGCTGAGACAGGAGGTTCTCAAATTTGAGGCCAGTCTTGGCAATTTAGCAAGAACCTGTATCAAATTAAAATAAAAAAATGACACTGGGTGTAGTGTCACATTCCTGTAATCCCAGGGACTTGGAAGACTGAGTCGGGGGACCCCAAGTTCAAGACCAGCCTCTGCAACTTAGCAAGACCCTATCTCAAAATAAAAAACAACAGGGCCTGAAGTACAATTCGACACCCTAGAGCAATCTCCAATTAACAAAAGTGAAAAAAGTAAAGCAAATATAAAAATGTATTTTAAAAAATGCCTAATGAGCCTTTTAAAAGCTTTTTCTTAATATTCCAGAGATTAGCAACTGCATTCACTACATTCAAACTCTGAAGTACCACGGATTTTCAACAAATGGAGGGGATACTTATTTTTTCTCTATCAGTTTCTCATATGGAATTTTTAATATTTTTCTTTTTTGGAATTTTTTAAATACACAAAGCTTTACTAACACACACTGTCTCACCTCCTATGTAGCTACTCTTTTTTTTTCTTTTTGTGGTGCTGGGGATTGAACCCAGGGCCTTGTGCCTGCAAGGCAAACACTCTACCAACTGAGCTATCTCCCCAGCCCTAGCTACTCTTATTAACTATCTTGAGTTTCTAAACTGCAAGTCAAAAACTTGGTTCCTCTTTGTTATGCTAATAGCTAAAGAAAAATATCAGTTTCATAATTTAAAACCTCTAGTGATTTCATATTGAGAACAAAATAAAAATCAAAAAACTTACAGTAAATAAATTAAAGAAACTACTAGTCCTATAACATTTTTCCTATGAATCCTATAGTCATAGTTGACACCCTCACCTGAGATACTCCAGCTCTGGCTTGATGAGCTTTCTTTTGGTTACAACAGTTTCCAGTAGTTGAAGACTATTTTAAGCCATGAGATATTATTCTTGTTTTAATTGCCAACTCCAAGTTAAAGTACTTTCCTCAATCAATAAATTTCTGTGCATAGATTCCCACTTCTTTCAGCAAATTCTTAAACATACTGACAAAATGGTATTGCTTTAAACATATTAATATCTACAAAATTCATTCTTAACAAGAACAATATTACTCACAAGGGGATGAAAATGGTTGTGGCAGGGCACAAAACCAAACCAAAACAACAACAAAAAAAATCACCCACACACATATATAGTATATACACTTATGTGGCAATTAAGAAAATGTGTCAAAAGAGTCTCAGTAGGACAATAACAAAAAAGGCTGAAAAATACTAATTTATAACAAACTGACAAAACCTGTGCAAAATACTAATGTTAATAATATTTTTGTAATGCCTATGTGTTTTGCTGTTAAAAATAATTTTTCTAAAAGTTCATTTTAGAATATATGGAAAATATAGAAACATCAAGAATAAAATTTAAGGCCAAATTACATTGTTATATTGTGTTCATAAAGGAATATGTAACAACAAATATCATCATGTGCAACTGTAATGCACCAACAAAAAAATATAGGGAGGAATGGGATTGTGGATCAGTGGTGGAGTGCTTGCCTAGCCTATGTGAGGCATTGCGTTGTATGCTTGGCATCACATAAGAAAATAAATAAGTTTTTGTGTTCATCCACAACTAAAAATATTTTTTTAAACGTTGGGGAAAGGGTGTCAGTTCTTCTGTTTAGGTCCGGCTCTGTGGTACCAGCCCTTCCCCATGGCTGACCGTGAGGAGTTTCATGTTTCTTTGCCTCCCCCACTGCCTCCCTCCTCTCCTTTTTCAGATGTTTCATCAGCATCCTCCCCCAGTGTCCCAGTGAGTTTGGGCTGGCCAATATAAAGCAGGAGCAGCGACCGAACTTTGGACCCACTAGGGGAAGTGGAGTTGCAGATCGGAGATGCAGCATTTTCTCTAACCAAAATTTTTGAAGCCACATCTGCAGGATCAGCTCAAGTGGAAGAACTTGCCCTAAAATGTACAGAAAATGCATGTTTCTTTAAAAACTTGGCAGGACCTCTTGAAAGAAGGCTATGATTCTTTAAAACCTAACAACTGATTGGGCCTGATTTGGACAGTATAAAATCCTTCTTAACATAATTCTTTTGCACATGTATTGCAAAATAGGATGATCTTTTCAGCAGTTCTGAATATGCAGAATAAATTCTTTCTGGATTTTATGAAAGAAGAATATTGATATTTTTGATGCAGACCAGTATTCATTTATTCTCAAATACTTTCTGACCTCTAAACTTCTGTAGAATCCTTTATGGAAGTTAATTCCATCAGTAGATAATTGATGTTAATAGTGCTACCAGTAGCATACTACACAGATCAAGATGGAAGTATGGTAGACTTTGAAGTTGAGCTTCATTTTATGGTCCAAAAGTGTTAACTAAGGTTGCCTATGTTAGATCCAACTCCATTGGGGTAAATTCTCCAAAACCTATGCTTGAGTCTTGCTTTTATATCCTTAGCACCTGAAACAGTGTCACACAACATTTGCTAAATCCTTGTTGAATAAAAGACTTGACAAACATAATTAAAAGTTTTTTTCTTCATATTTTTAGCATGAAGACTCTAATTGTTTTTCTAAAATGTATGAATCTGAACTTCATTGACTTGAAGGTAAACATTCTCTTTTTTAATGGGGATGTGAACTTTGTTAGTAGATTTTTTTAAATGTCATTTTTTTAAACTATGAAGATGCTTTTTAAAAAAGCATGTCAGAAAATGAAAGCATATCAAAAGAGAAGGCATGTTTTTGCCCTATTTATTTCTATGGTTAATTACTCTCATTGTTAATATTTCTTGTATTTTACATTTTTGTATGTTTCACTGCTTGCTTTAAAATACCTTATCAGGGGCTGGGGAGATAGCTCAGTTGGTAGAGTGCTTGCCTTGCATGCACAGGGCTCTGGGTTTGGTCCCCAGCACCGCAAAAAATAAATAAATAAATGAAACCTTATCAAATTTGTGACTCAGTACTAAGTTGCAAATTATTTACATAATAATTCTAAAGAAATAGCTTTGTTTCCAGTGTATCAAATTTAAATGATGTATTATTGATCTCAATGACAGTGTTCTATTTTATGTGTCCTGTATCTTATATTGTTTTTTTGGTGGTTTGTGTCATGTGTCAACTATTAAGCCAACTTTGATGCTCTACTGTTTTATAAATTTTTAAACATATTTGATGTGGCATCTTAATTCTTTGTAGATATGGAGATGTGTCCAGAAGTATATTCCTAAGATCCAGAATGGGGGCAATGCACAGGGACATATGAATGGGCAAAGAATAGTTTTGTTCAGCATATTAGGTCATAGATCTTCATTATTTTTTTTAGTTCAAGATCACACATATTGTGTGATTTTTATACCAAAGATGCTCATTTCAGTATCATAAAAATATTTTTCTTTTAAATTTCTGAAAGTTGCAGTTTTAAACTCTACAAAAATAAACTTATTAAAAGCAATAATAATAATAATAATGAATAAATAAATAAATAAATATAGGGGGAAAATGAAAAGCCAGGTGTGATGGTGCATGCCTATAATTTCAACAACTTTGGAAGCTAAGACAGGAGGATCACAAGTTTGAGGCCAGTCTTAGCCAATTTAACAAGGCTCTGGGCAACTTATTAAGACTCTGTCTCAAAGAATTAAAAAGGGTTGGGGATATAGCTCAGAAGTAAAAGTCCCCTGTCTTAAATTCTCAGTACCAAAAGAAAAAAGAAAAAAAATGTAAAATCCCAATGCTCAAAGAAGTGATCACTGCTAACACTTTCATATATTTTCCTCTAATTCATGTGTGTATACTTTAAGAGAATATACTAAACAAGATTAATAAAAAATTCAGCATCACCACTTAGAAAATCAGTGCATGGCTGGGAATATAGCTCAGTGTTATAGTGCATGCCTTGCATGCACAAGGCCCCAGGTTCAGTCCTGAGCACTGCAAAGGAAAAAAAGAAGAAAGAAAATCAAGGCAATGTATTATTTTCTCACACATTCTTCAAGATTACCAGAGGAATAAAGAAAATATACACTGCTGGGCACAGTGTCACATGCCTATAATCCCAGCTCCTTGGAGGCTGAAGGAAGAGGATCACGAGTTCATGGCCAGCCTCAGCAGATAGCAAGATAAAAATAAAAAGAACTGGGAATGCAGTTCAGTTTTAAAATACCCCAGGGTACAATCCTAGCAATAAAAAATATAAAGAAACAAACATAAACAAGAAATACACTATGCTTGCAAACATCATTCCCGATATGAACAAAAAACTAAATCTGAGCAAGTAGCAAAGAGAACATAGCAAGTTTCAGAGGTACACAATACGGTACCAAGATGGTTTAGCAATGCCAAGTGTAATGAAACAATCTATAATCAATCTCCTTATTTCAACAATTTCCCTCTGTAACATCTTACCCTCTAAAAAAGAACTCAAGTAGTGGTCTGGCAAGATCCAATCTTTTGTTTCCATAGTGATCTCTTTCATCTAGTTCTCTTGTACCAAAGTGGCAAGAAGTAACCTATGAACCATATATCTTTTAAAAAAAGGAAAATGAAGTGAAAAAACATTTGTTTTTGTTTTATCCCCCAATAATATTTATCAGAAAACATCATTCTTTACATTTAGCTTTAAGAAAAACACTCTATCTCAACTATATCTTAGTAGAGAATTTAAAACAATAAAATTTAAAATATCCCAAGAAATATACTTTTTGGTCTCAAAAAATCACTAACACCGACATGAGGAAGTATTTCTTTTTGTAAGACTTCTTTTGCATATATAATTATTTTCTCTTTAGTAATGCCAGGCTTTGCCCCTCTTAAACCAATGAAATTTAATGCAACATTCTGATCTTGAATGACAAAATCTTCATCAAGAGAAGGTTTAACCTGTCAAATAATTTATATAGAAATTTTCAAATTCATATTTTCACCTCAAAATGAGTCAGCTCTCATTTAACTTAATAAAATGACAAATATTCCTATAAAACTAATCAAATATGTAAGTGATTTTAGAAAATCAAGGAATTATAAAAACCTTAGAACTAGCAGAACCATCTCAAAGGGTTGGGAATGTAGAATACTGGTAAAGAATTTCCGGGTTAAATCCCTGGTACTAAAACAAATAAACAACAACAACAACAAAAATGCAATGAATGATTCTTAATTGGATTCTGAACTAAGAAAAAATTTCTATTAAAAATATGTTGGAGCTGGGTGTGGTGGGGCAGTCAGGAGGCAGAGGCAGGAAGATGCCAAGTACCAAGTCAGCCTAGACAACTTTGCTAGGCTGTCTCAAGATATACAAAAAGATATGGGAGTTGGGGATATGGCTCAGTGGTAGAATGCTTGCCTACCATGCTCAAGGCCTTGAGCTTCATCCCCAGCACTGCACGTACTCACTCACTCATTCACTCACACACACACAAATGAGGCTGTGGCTCAATAGTACAATCCCTCTGAATTTAATCCCCTGCATAAGAGAGGGAAATAACTAGCAAATACAACCAGCAAAACATGAGTAAGATCTGCATATTCATAGTGTTACATCTACATTAAATTTCTTGCTTTTAGTAATTATACCATGATCATGTAAGGGAATATCTTGGATGTTAGGAAAAGACAAAAGTATTAGGAGTAAAGAGGCATAATACCTGTTAACTTACTCTCAAAATTCCAGAAAAGTAGTCATGTGTATGTATAAATAGAATAATAAAGCAAATGTAGCCAAGTTAACAACTAAATCTGAGTGAAGAATACAGAATTCTTGGCACAACTCTAGCAACTCTTCTCTAAGTTTGAAATTCCTACAAAACAAAAAGTTTTTTCTTTTCCTCAAAATAAAAAGAAATAAAGGTATCAACTACTCATTTTCCATTTTTACTAAATTACACTGGATGTGTACTTTTATAATTTTTCTTGCTGCTTTCTTCATGAGGCTGCCATTGAACTTTTGGCTATCTCTACTTTTCATGTCTATTTTGTATGGAACTGTCAGCAGAGAGGCCTAGACAGGGAAGACTTTCACTACACATGAAATTTGTGACAGTCAAATTGGTCTTCAGCACCAATTTCTGGTGTTTTAGGGTTTGTTTGTTTGGTACCAGGGATTGAACCCAGGAGCACTTAAACACTGAGGCACACTCCCAGTCATTTTTTCATACTTTATTTAAAGACAGGATCTTTCTGAGTTGCTTAGGGTCTCACTGCATTGCTGAGACTGACTGTGAACTTGCCATCCTCTTGCCGCAGTCTCTGGAGCTGCTGGGGGGATTACAGGCATGCACTACCACCACACCTAGTTCTTCTATGTTTTAAGGTTAGCAAAAATTTGTACCTCTAAATTTCTTATCAGACACTGTAAATGTATTCTGTTTTCACATTACCATTTTGATCATCACTGGATCTTCAAAATCAAAATTAATATGTTCTAGGATATCTCTATCAGACAAAACCTAATGCTCTGAACACAATAATGATGGAAACTTCTTGCTTGATATATGGTAGAGTTTCCACTATACACTAACCAATTGCACCTGTCTTGCACCCTAGAAAGATAAAATACCATTACAACACAAATATACAAGAGCTGAGAGAAATATAAAAGCACCAAGAAAACCATTTAAATTCAAGTTACTCAGATGGCTGAGGCATGAGGTTCATAAGTTTGAGGTCAGCCTTGGCAAAGTCCAAACCAGTCTCCACAAATTAGCAAAACCCTGTCTCAAAATAAAAAATAAAAAGGGAGAGGGGTATAGCTCAGTTGTAAAGTACCTCTAAGTTCAATCCTCAATACCACCAAACAAAAATTTTTAAAAATCCCCCAAAAATGGGAGACAGCAAGCAAACCATTTAAGATCATATATGTCATAAAATCATGTCTCCCCATACTCTGAGGAAACACCTACATATTCTTTTCAAAACTGCTTAAGTAAGTTAATAATTTTACAGACAATCTGGTCATTTAAACCATAAAGAACTTCCATTCTCATCCATCTGCCTGTCAAGATCCTCTAAGAATTGAACAAATATCACACTTGAAAATGACTTTTGGCTGCCAAAGAATACAAATACATTTGATACCATTCTATCCCTCCTCCCTGGGGGTTGGGGTGTCTTGGGAAGAAAAAAATAGACAAGCAGTAAAAGAGCAAGGACATAGATAGACAAATATAGAAATAAGTAAATACAGAATAAAAACTAAATATTAAATCAGAGTCAATCTGTGAGTGCTATGGTTTAGATGTGATGTCCTCCAAAAGTTCACATGTGAGACTATGCAAGGTTTGGAGAAGAAATGATTGGGTTATATCCTTAACCTAATCAGTGAATTAATCCAGATAGAAATTAACTGAGTGGTAACTGAAATGGCAGGGTATGGCTGGAGGAGGCAGGAATTGAGGGTGTGACTTTGAGTATTTGGTGAGTGGAGTCTCTCTCTCTGCTTTCTGATCACCATGTAGGATGTTTCACTTGGCCCCACATTTCTGCCATAAAGTTCTGCCTCACTTCAAGCCCTGAGGAATGGAGCCAGAATTTTACAGACTAAGACCTCTGAAATCATAAGCCCCCAACTTTTTCCTCCCGAACAATTGTGCTGAACAGTCTAGTCACAGCAGCAAAAAAGCTGACTAAAATAATGAATTACCTTCTAGTTTGACTACTGATTCAAAACTAACAAAGAGTCTCTTACATACAAGCTTCTCTTTTCCAATTTCTTCCAAAGGACTGGGGATGTAGTTAGTAGTAGAGCCCTCTTGGGTCCATTCCCAAGTACCACAAAGAAAAATAAAATCTTATGATAGAATTCCTGAGTAAGCTATAAAAGAATGGTTCCATCTTGCTTTTCTTCTCTAGCTCTTCTGCCAGCCCCTACTCACCATACCAGGGATTATGTGGACCTTTGTGGGAATTCTACCACATCCTTAGCACCAATATCCCCTCTTTATTATTTTTGAGACAAGGTCTTGCTAAGTTTCTCAGGCTGACCTCACACTTATAATCATCATGCCTCAGCCTCCCAGGTTGTTGGAATTATACACATGTGACACTGTGCCTGGCTCTATTGCTCTTTGTGCTTGCTCTCTGTGTCAGCTACTGAATGGATAGAACCACATGGCAAGAAACAGAGAGGCTTCCAACCAACAGCCAGTAAAGACCTGAAACTGTCCAATGACCAGTAAGGAACTGAATCCTGTCAAAAACCATGTGAATACACTTGGGATGACTGCAGCCTAGGCAAACACCTTGACTATCACCTTATGAGAGACACTCAGTCAGAGGAGCTAGTTAAGCTGCACCCAGATTTCTGACCCACAGAAACTACAAGATGATAAATGTTGCTGTTGAAGTAATCTGTTACATGGTAATAATAATAATACCTAACACATAATTCCAATTACATGCTCCAGAGAAGATTTTTTGACTAAGAATGTAAAACAACACACAAAGGAATGAAGAAAAAATAAACAACATATCATATACCAGACCATACCTGCCCTGCTCTTGCCAGCATGCTAACCCATGTACTACTGGTAGATCAGGAAGAATTCTCCAGACATGACCTACACTCTCCTGTGCAGGCATATTTAGAATCCTTTTGGCAAACACATAGACTGTGTTTTTTGCCATTTTCTCTTGGGCAATCAACCAATATGGACAATAAGAAAGTTATAGTCATGAAACCAAAATGTCATTGAAGTACAAAGAGTGAAATGTGCACCTTAATTTAATTTGATCATAAAGGTTTGCAAAGAAATAGCAATTCTTGAACTTTGCAAACTCCATTTTGCATTAAATGCTTTGTAAAAATATTTAACTCTAACAAATGATGAAATGCTAATTTATGTTATATTCAACCAAATATAGCTTAAGTTTAGCTGTCACACCAATAATAATTTTAAATCCACTTTCTACTTTTTCATCAAATTTAATAATTTAAATTTTAATTATCATTTTGTAGTGTTTTAAAATAATGTTACCATGCCTTTTCAGAACCATTAATAAAATAGCCACCAGGATCCAAGGGACATTCATTTAACTCACAAAGATCATGATCTATTAAGTCATTCAACAGGCAGCAAGTTGAATGCAACATAACTGGAATTTTTCCTATAAAAGTTTTCTGATGCTGAGTCTGAAGTTTCCTTCATCTTCTTTAATGATTGTTTTTGTTATGTAAACATAAAGTGGAACAAAATACCTTTGAAAATAGAAGTAGGTCACAGTTGAGCAATAGTAGGGTATTTGATAAAGCATAAATCCTCACCTGGTTAACATATGTCTTCTGAATTCTATGTCAGTAACCACTGATGACAAAAAATATATATTTCTTACATGAGGTTTCTTAATCTAGTCTCATTTAGCATCATTGGTGAAGGGACACCATCTCTTTCCCAATGGGTATGTTTGGAGAGGTACATTTGCTCAAATTAAAACAAATACATTGGCTAAAATTAAACAAGAAACAGGAAAAGGGCAAATAAATTTTTCCATAAACACTTTATTGATTCTGATGTTAATAAATGACAATAATATTTAAGTAAAATTAGTTCTTCAAACTGGCAAAATTATTCTATGAGGACTCTTCAAAGTCAACATACACACTACATATATGTATAGTTTTACATCTAATTGCTTACTTATGGCCAAAATAAAACAACTTAATATGCCATAGCTACATAAAAACTGCATACAGGTTTATATCAGTCAAAACAAATTTGATTAATGATCTATACAATTTCATGCCCCTTTCTCTGGTTAAGGTCAAAAGTACAAAATGACCAGAGAACAAAAATAAATTGACATTTAGAACTTCTCAAATCTAATCAATAGAATATTAGAAAACATAAACCTAACTCTTCCTTTAAACAACCAAAAAAATAAAAAATAAAAGGGCAGGCACAGTGGCACATGCCTATATCCCCAGTGACTCAGGAGGCTGAGAGAAGAGGATGACAAGTTCAAGGACAGCTTTAGCAACTTAGCAAACTCCTAAGCAACTTAGTGATGTTCTCTCTCAAAATTGTACAAATATTTTTAAAAGGCTTGGGATACAGCTCAGTGGTAAATCACCCTTGGGTTAAATTACCAGTACCAAACACACACACACACCAAAAGAGAAATACTAATCATTCTCATTCTGCATAAAGTACTAAGCACTTCCAATCCTGGCTGACTATAACTCAACCCACAGCAAAATACAAACAAAAAAAAGTTCTCAATTAAATATCTGCTGCCTAGCTAAACAAGATCCATAAATATAACTCTTCAGAGAGAAATAGACACAGGATTTCTCTCTACATCAAATCTCATAGAAGATGGAACTAAGCAGACCCTTTCCTAAGGGAAAATTATTGCTATCCAAGGCTCCCAAGCTGGAATAGATAAATGGAAAACAGAATTGGTATGAGAATTAAACCAAGGGAAAGGAACACTCCATTCCTTATTTCCATCATCACTCTAGTTTAGGAAACAATCTTAGACTATTCTAAGATTTTCAACTACTTCCAGCCTCTTTCCCTTTCAAATAAATACCATTTCCAAAGTGATCATTCTTAAATAGTGCTTTATGAATATTCTCTGATAATTTTTCAACAATTTCTCACATCATCCAAAATCTCTGACAATCTGGCTCCATGTTATCATCCAATAAGACCAAAAACAGAAACTGGGCTGGGTGCAGTGTCACACATCTGTGATCCCAGCTACTTGAGTGACTGAGACAAAGACTGCCTGGGCAACTGATTAAGGCCCTATCTCAAAAGTAAATAAAGAGGGCTGTGAATATAGCTCAGTGGTAGAGGACTTGCCTCACCATAGGTGAGGCCCTGAGTTAAATACCTAGTATTATGGGGTGAGAGGTGGGGGGAATATAAACTAAAATTTAGAGGTTGATTGCAGTGGTTCCCATCCCATTCTTAAACAAAATACATCAAATACTTTCTTGTGGAAATGCCTAAGCCTTTTTCTCCTCTGCTCTTCTTTTCTATTAAGCTCTGATAACCAAGATTTACAGATCAATTCTACTGAAACTTTGAATATGCTGTTATACTATTTTCTCTATTTATGCATAAACCATGATGAAAAAAATGATAAAAAAAGAAATCTTATGTTCCTTTTCCCATCACAGTCCCTGAAAAGTCAATTACTTTTGCTGTTAAGAGCAAAATTCTGTGTAGCATTCCAATTAGAATGAAAACAAAGCAGCCTTCTTAATATAAGCTATGGAGAAATAAGACTGATGGCTAGAAATAACCACTTTTCCTACTATCTAACTCTACCTCATTTTGCTTTACAATTTTCTCTGTTAATCAAAGTCCAACATTATCCCACAGCTGCCTCTCTACATTTCTAAAACTGGGACTAGTCAATGCATTATTTTGGACTTTACAATCATTATATAAAACTAAAATCGTACATTGAAGAATGTTATAATTTTAAGTTAAAATTTAGCAATGTTAAAAAATGCACATATCTGAATAAAACTTTAAAGAACTGAAAAAATAAAAAGGGCTAAAATTTTGATTATTTTCCTTTTTGTGTTTTACTTGTACTTTGAGAACTGTTTCCCCTTCTTACACAGGCTGGGCTAAAACTGGAGATCCTCCAGCCTCAGCCTCTGAAGTAGCTAGGATTACAGACAGGCACCCCCACATTCGGCTTGTGATTTTCTTTTTTTTAGTCTCATATTGTTATGATAATGCATCCTATTTAATAAACAAAAATCAGGAGAAAAAGTCCTCCTAACACTTTTCCTTATCCAGGCATGATGGCACTGCCTGCTATCCTAGCTATTTGGAAGTTTAAGGCAGGATGGTTTTCAGGTTTGAGGACAGTCTTTTCAATGAGAAAGAGTGACTCAATATAAAATAAAAAGTGGTTGGAACATAGCTCAGGTGTCAAGTGCCTTCCTAGCATATACAAGGTCCTGGGTTCAATCCCCAGAACTGGAAGGGGGAGAAAGAGACAAAAAGTAAAATTATCTAAAGTAACTATTTCTTGTTTGCTTCTCTGAGTTGTTCATATTTGAGTTCCTTCTTCCCAAATATTAAATACCCCATCTGCATAAGGATTAGGGTTTTGACTTACTTAAAAAACACATCTCTAGTAACAATAAATCAGAAGTTGACTAAAGATGCTGTAAGTACACTGCTAAAACCTCTTAATGGCTTTTAACTTTTAAGACAAGTGAAGACATTTTCAGCCAGCTTCTCCAGGTTCTCGGAATGGAACTGGCCCGCTAGTGAGAGCCTTTCTGACCAGAACAAGCTCCGAGTCCCGGAGCCATTGCAGCACAGTGTACTCCGGCAATGAACCGCGGAGAGCCTCGATCCACAAGCAGCCTCTGGGATCAGGGCAGGGCAGCCAGAGACCTCTTCAGGCGGCTCTGCCCACTCCGGCTGCAGGCTCTCTTCACGGGGTGATCCAAGATGGTGGCCGAGAGGGAGACTGCACCCCCAGTCGCTCCAGAACCCAGGAGTTAAGAAGGGGAGGCATTGAGAGACTCGGAATGAAATAGAGCCACGGGTGAGTCTGCCCACTGGGTAAAGCTCAGCCCGGGTGGCAGGCCCAGATAGAGGTGACTTATTGGAGCCGGTCAGAGCAGCTAGAGTCTTCCCAAGGGAGCCTTCCACACTCTGGCAGTGGGCTCCTCCCACATGGCCAGCTGCATGGTGCAGGCCCACAGTGAGAGCATTTCCGCACAGAGCCAGTTCCAAACCATGGAACCAGTAGGGGGCTGGGGCAGTCTTCTTTGGATGAGCTGCTTTATCAGATTCCTCCAACACATCAGGCTACTGAAGGCTGGGAGGTGATACACTGGAAATCTACCAGGACACTATAAGCCAATAGCGGAAAACTGCAATATCTAAGGGTCCCACTGACAACTGACCAATATGAGAAAACAAGGGAAGAAAATGTCCCAAACAAACCTCGATACTACATCAATAAAACCCAATGACAGCACAGCAGAAGAAATGTCAGAAAGGGAGTTCAGAATGTACGTAATTAAAACGATCAGGGAAGCTAATGAGGAGATGAAAGAGCAAATGCAGGCATTGAAGGAGGAGATGAAAGAGCAAATGCAGGCATTAAATGATCGCACCAAACAACAGTTAAAAGACCAAATACGGGAAGCCAGAGATCATTTCAATAATGAGTTAGAGATACTGAAAAAAACCAAACTGAAATCCTTGAAATGAAGGAAACAATAAACCAAGTTAAAAACTCCATAGAAAGCATAACCAATAGGATAGAACACCTGGAAGACAGAACCTCAGACATTGAAGACAAATTATTTAATCTTGAAAGCAAAGTTGGCCAAACAGAAAAGATGGTAAGAAATCATGAACAGAATCTACAAGAATTATGGGATATCATGAAAAGGCCAAATTTAAGAATTATTGGGATTGAGGAAGGCTTAGAGAAACAAACCAAAGGAATGAACAATCTATTCAATGAAATAATAACAGAAAATTTCCCAAATCTGAAGAATGAAATGGAAAACCAAGTACAAGAGGCTTATAGAACTCCAAACATACAAAATTACAACAGACCCACACCAAGGCACATTATTATGAAAATACCTAACATACAAAATAAAGACAGAATTTTAAAGGCCGCAAGAGAAAAGAATCAAATTACATTCAGAGGGAAACCAATAAGAATATCAGCAGATTTTTCAATCTAGACCCTAAAAGCTAGAAGGGCCTGGAACAACATATACCAAGCCCTGAAAGAAAACGGATGCCAACCAAGAATCTTATACCCAGCAAAACTTACCTTCAAATTTGACGATGAAATAAGATCCTTCCATGATAAACAAAAGCTAAAGGAATTTACAAAAAGAAAGCCAGCATTACAGAACATTCTCACCAAAATATTCCATGAGGAAGAGATGAAAAACAACGATGCAAATCAGCAACAGGAGGCGCTAGCCTAAAGGAATAGCCAAATAAAGGAGAAACCAAATCATGTCAAAAACAAATATGAGTCAATTGACTGGGAATACAAATCATATCACAATAATAACCCTGAATGTTAATGGCCTGAATTCATCAATCAAAAGACACAGACTGGCAGATTGGATTAAAAAGAAAAATCCAACAATATGCTGCCTGCAAGAGACTCATCTCATAGAAAGAGACACCCATAGACTAAAGGTGAAAGGATGGGGAAAAACATACCATGAACACGGACACAGCAAAAAAGCTGGAGTATCCATCCTCATCTCAGATAATGTGGACTTCAAACCAAAACTAGTCAGAAGGGATAAAGAAGGACATTACATGCTGCTTAAGGGAAGCATAAATCAGCAAGACATAACAATCATAAATATCTATGCCCCGAACATTGGCTCATCCACGTACGTCAAACAAATCCTTCTCAATTCCAGAAATCAAATAGACCATAACACAATAATACTAGGCGATTTTAACATACCCCTCTCACCACTGGATAGATCGTCCAAAAAAAATTGAATAAAGAAACTATAGATCTCAACAACACAATCAGCAATGTAGACTTAACGGACATATATAGAATATACCATCCAACAAAGAACGAATACACTTTCTTCTCAGCAGTATATGGATCCTTCTCTAGCATAGACCATATTTTATGCCACATAGCTACTGTTAGCAAATACAAGAAGATAGAGATACTACCTTGTACTCTATCAGATCATAATGGATTGAAATTAGAAATAAATGACAGAATAAAAAACAGAAACTTCTCCAATACCTGTAGACTATATAATACACTATTATATGATGAATGGATAACAGAAGACATCAGGAGGGAAATAAAAAATTCTTAGATGTAAACAAGAACAAAGACACATCATATCAAAATCTCTGGGACACTATGAAAGCAGTACGTAGGGGAAGATTTATTTCATGGGGTGCATTCAAAAAAAGAAGTAGAAATCAACAAATAAACGACTTAACACTACAGCTCAAAGCACTAGAAAAAGAAGAGCAGACCAATACCAAAAGTAGTAGAAGACAGGAAATAGTTAAAATCAGAGCCGAAATCAACGAAATCGAAACAAAAGAAACAATCGGAAAAATTAACAAAATAAATAGTTGGTTCTTTGAAAAAATAAATAAAATTGATAAACCCTTAGCCACACTAACAAAGAGAAAGAGGGAGAAAACTCAAATTACTAAAATTCGGAATGAACAAGGAAACATCACAACAGACACGAGTGAAATACAAAACATAATTAGAAGCTATTTTGAAAATCTATACTCCAACAAAACAGAAAACCTCGAAAACATCAACAAATTTCTAGAGACATATGAACTACCTAAACTGAACGAGGAGGACATACACAACTTAAATAAACCAATTTCAAGCAATGAAATAGAAGAGGTCATCAAAAGCCTACCAACAAAGAAAAGTCCAGGACCAGATGGGTTCTCAGCCGAGTTCTACAAAACCTTTAAAGAAGAGCTCATTCCAATACTCCTCAAACTATTCCATGAAATAGAAGAGGAGGGAACCCTCCCAAACTCGTTCTATGAAGCCAATATCACCCTGATACCTAAACCAGACAGAGACACATCGAGGAAAGAAAATTTCAGACCAATATCCTTAATGAACATCGACGCAAAAATTCTCAACAAAATTTTAGCAAATCGCATACAAATATATATTAAAAAGATAGTGCACCACGATCAAGTGGGTTTTATCCCAGGGATGCAAGGTTGGTTCAACATTCGGAAATCAATAAATGTCATTCACCATATCAACAGACTTAAAGTTAAGAATCACGTGATTATTTCAATAGATGCAGAAAAAGCATTCGATAAAATACAGCATCCCTTCATGCTCAAAACACTAGAAAAAATTGGGGTAGTGGGAACATTCCTAAACATTATAAAGGCAATCTACGCTAAGCCCATGGCTAATATCATTCTAAATGGTGAAAAACTGAAAGCGTTCCCCCTAAAAACTGGAACAAGGCAGGGATGCCCTCTTTCACCACTTCTATTCAACATCGTCCTTGAGACTCTAGCCAGAGCAATCAGACAAACGAAAGAAATTAAAGGGATACGAATAGGAAAAGAAGAACTTAAACTATCCCTGTTCGCTGATGACATGATTATATATTTAGAGGAACCTGGAAATTCCACTAGAAAACTCTTAGAACTCATAAGTGAATTCAGTAAAGTAGCAGGTTACAAGATCAATGCTCATAAATCCAATGCATTTTTATACATAAGTGATGAGTCTTCAGAAAGAGAAATTAAGAAAACTACCCCATTCACAATAGCATCAAAAAAATAAAATACTTGGGAATCAATCTCACAAAAGAGGTGAAAGACCTCTACCATGAGAACTACAGAACACTAAATAAAGAAATTAAAGAAAACCTTAGAAGATGGAAAGCTCTCCCATGTTCCTGGATAGGCAGAATTAATATCGTCAAAATGACTATACTACCTAAAGTGCTATACAGATTCAATGCAATTCCAATTAAAATCCCAATGATGTACCTTGCAGAAATAGAGCAAGCAATTATGGAATTCATCTGGAAGAATAAAAAACCTAGAATAGCTAAAGCAATCCTCAGTAGCAAGAGCGAAGCAGGGGTATTGCAATACCAGATCTTCAACTCTACTACAAAGCAATAGTAACAAAAATGGCATGGTATTGGTACCAAAATAGACAGGTAGATCAATGGTACAGAATAGAGGACATGGACACAAACCCAAATAAATACAATTTTCTCATACTAGACAAAGGTTCCAACAATATGCATTGGAGAAAAGATAGCCTCTTCAAAAATGGTGCTGGGAAAACTGGAAAACCATATGCAATAGAATGAAATTAATCCCCTATCTCTCACCCTACACAAAACTCAACTGAAAATGGATCAAGGACCTCGGAATCAGACCAGAGACCCTGCATCTTATAGAAGAAAAAGTAGGTACAAATCTTCAACTTGTTGGCTTAGGATCAGACTTCCTTAACAGGACTGCCATAGCACAAGAAATAAAAGCAAGAATCAACAACTGGGATAGATTCAAACTAAAAAGCTTTCTCTCAGCAAAGGAAACTATCAGAAATGTGAAGAGAGAGCCTACAGAGTGGGAGAATATTTTTGCCAACCATATCTCAGATAGAGCGCTAATTTCCAGAATCTATAAAGAACTCAAAAAACTCTACACGAAGAATACAAATAATCCAATCAACAAATAGGCTAAGGAAATGAACAGACACTTCACAGAAGAAGATGTACAAGCAATCAACAGATATATGAAAAAATGTTCAACATCCCTAGTAATAAGGGAAATGCAAATCAAAACTACCCTAAGATTTCATCTCACCCCAATTAGAATGGCGATTATCAAGAATACAAGCAACAATGGGTGTTGGCGAGGATGTGGTGAAAAAGGAACACTCATACATTGCTGGTGGGGTTGCAAATTAGTGCAACCACTCTGGAAAGCAGTGTGGAAATTCCTCAGAAAGCTTGGAATGGAAACACCATTTGACCCAGCTATCCCACTCCATGGCCTATACCCAAAGGACTTAAAATCAGCATACTACAGAATTCAAACCACATCAATGTTCATTTGCTGCTCAATTCTATAAGCTAGATTGTGGAACCAACCTAGGTGCCCTTCCAGTTGATGAATGGATAAAGAAACTGTGGCATATTTATACAATGGGTGTATTACTCTGCAATGAAGAATGATAAAATTATGGCATTTGTAGGCAAATGGTCAAATTAGAGAATATCATGCTAAGTGAGATAAGCCAATCTCAAAAAACTAAAGGACGAATGATCTAAGCTGATAAGTGGATGAGGACGCTATAATGGGAAGTGGGAGGGCTAGCATTAGGTTTAGGAGTTAGGTTTTAGAGTTAGGCTAAGGAGAGTGGTAGAGAATGAAGGAAGAAGGACTGTGTAAGAGGAAAAGAGGGAGTGGGAGGGGTGAGGGTAGGGGAAAAATAAAATAAACATCATTACAAAAAAAAAAAGACAAGTGAAAGCAGGGCTGAAATTTTAAGCTATCTTTTATCCATGTAACTTATTAGAATAACCAACTTACCAGTTCTTCGACTTCTCCACTAGCATGTTGAGTTTTAGCTTGTAGGTCAATAGGTGGAGCATCTTCCACAATTCTTTGAAAATACATCTGAATAAACTCATCAAAAGAATCTAACTGTTGTTTGACCAAGACTTTTTCATCAAAATAAGAACTAGGAAGATAATTAAGTCCAAAAATCAGTTTCAACTTGGTTTGTTTTCTAGCATATTTCTACATTCTTATTATAATTTAATTCAAATATTCTTAAGAACCAATCACAATATGCCAACCACCAAACAAGATATTGTGAGGTACCTAAAAAAAGAATAATGTCAGCACTAGGTATTTTATAGACAAATTTTATTCAACCTCTTTAAACATTTCTTGAAAAAAGGGTCAAAGAAAATGGAGAGTGAAAAACAATACTAAAAATTTTAATTTGAATAAAAGGGAGGATGGTGATATTAAAAATAAAAATAGGGGCCAGGAACAGTGGTACATGCCTGCAATCCTAGTGGCTTGGGAGGTAAGGCAGGAGGATTGGAAATTCAAAACCAGCCTCAGCAACTAAGTGAGGCCATAAGAACTCAGTAAGACCCTGTTTCTAAATAAAATACAGTGGTTAAGTGCCACTGAGTTCAATGCCCAGTTCAAAAAAACAAAAGAACAAAACAAACAAAACTAAAAAAGGGAATGTGTATGAATTTTAAGTTAAAAATCATTAATTCTGGGCTTGGGGATATTGCTCATTAGCACACACAAGGTTCTGGGTTAGAACCCCAGCACCAAAACAATAACAAAAACAAAGATCTTTAGTTCTCTTTAGAATATGTTAAAGGAGAGATGAGAGTAAGTCATTTTGGTGAAAATATTCAGCAAATGACTGGTGATAAAAATGAAGTATGTGTGAGAGATGAGTTAGTAGCATAGATACAGAAATTAGAAGGTCCAAGAGGAGGATGGACCTTATTAGTCTTAAGGATAAGGCCCTTGTTCAGGAAAGGGACAGGGAAAGAAATACACAATACAGAAAGAGATAAAAATGCAAGTGAAATCTCAGCAGATGACTCCCTAGAACCACCCAGGAAAGCTACAGTTAGGCATCAGAGTTTGGAGAGTTCTAAGATCTAGCACAACCCTAAAATCTGGATTGCCTCATCATCCCTCAGCAGTAGGAAGTACCCCATCACATCTGTCTCAATTCCTCCCCCTTGTGACAATGACATTTAATACCTGAGTCTTTCTTAGCTTCTACTACCCACTTCCTAGTAATTACTGACTGACTCTCTTGGATTCTTACATCAATTTTCTGAGATATGATAACCAGCCTCCCATTTTGGCATCATCAAATCACCTAGGTCATTGGCAGGACTACAAAATGGCTGACTCTTTAACAAGGTCTTAACCTGATCAAATCAATTACGATCAACAATAAAAAGTTAAATAAAAAGTTAGGGCCTATGGTAGGGCCTTTATACAACCATCTTTGTATAAAGCACAACCTAAGAATGGGTCATTTTCTTTTCTTTTTCTTTTTAATCTTTATTTATTTATTTTTATATGGTAATGAGGATTAAAACTAGTACCTCAAACTTCCAGCACAAAAGCTCTACCACTGAGAAACAGTCGCAGACCCATTCTTTTTCTTTTTTATTAAGTGGTTGGGGCATTTTCTTTGAGTAGAGTGTGGGATAGCAGGAAAAAAATTCTCAACTATTTAGGATATCTACTGATATATAAAAATCACATGGAAGTCATGGCCTAATATAAGTAAAAATTGTTGTTATGAAGAATTTAAAATAAAACATCTTCACAAAACTTACAAATATTTCATTATTCAGGACACTGAATCATAACTATTTTCATTAAAACCTTAAGAATAGTACTTCATTAAAATGCTGTTGTGTTTGTGAATGTAGACCAGTGGTAGAGCAAATGTCTGTCTAGCACACATATGGATCTGTATTTGATCTGTAGCTCCCTTCTTGCCAACACAACAACAATCTCAATAGCCAGGTGCAGTGGCATGCACCTGCAAGTTCCAACTATGGGAGAGATTGAGATAAGAGAATCATTTAAAACTTGAAGTTTAGGGCCAGACTGGGCAACAGAAAGACAACATTTCTATTTCTTGGGGAAAGATGGAAGAATACCAGGGATTGAACTCAGGGGCACTACACCACTAAGTCAAAATACCATTCATATTTTCAATTATATTTAGAGACAGGGTCTTCTTGTAACCTTGGCATTATTGACAGTAGATTTAAACTAGAGATCCTCCTGATTCAGCCTTTCAAGCCACTGGGATTACAGGCATGCATAAGGAAGTCAGGCAAAAATCCATCTCTTTAAAGAAAAAAAGAAAATTCTTTTCAATATGCCAACCTTCCCAGGACTCAACATTTTCTCATCATTTCATCAACTCAATCAGCACAGTTGAATAAGTACCACTAGGACATGCAAGCTTTCTCCACTCAGATTTTCAGCATGGAGCTGCAGTAAAAGTTATCAGTGCTTAAATGGTCACCTACTTTTCTTAAGCTGAGGTGATTGTGGAGATGGGTCAACTCGCAGAAAATCATAGGTTAGATCTTTCTCACATGTATGCTCATGGGGTATTACCATAAGGAGGTTATTGAAGAAGATGATGCTCATCAGGTGGCAAAGGGAGTATCTTCAAAGTGACAACTAAATGAGTCTTTGGCAATTACCAGGCTTCGTGGGCAAACTCCAGATGCTGTGAAACTGAAGTGGACTTGCAGTGCTCAGCACTTTCCATGTCAAACTCAATGTCATCCAGAAAAGCAAGAGGTGAGGACCAAAGACAGCAGGCCTTGGACCTGGGTTTTCTCACTCAGTTTTCCTCAGCAACAGGTTGCAAATGACTTGAAGTCCAATTGTACAATTTGGGGATGCATATGTGTTAGCTCTGACTGACAGCATTCAGAAGAAAATGGAGGAATGTGCAACCTAGTCTCCCAGTATCATTGGAGAGCCTTTCCTCAGAAATCTTCTGCTGAAAAAACTAAAAATTAGCAAATACATCAAAAGCTGTCACTGACAAGTAGACCTCGTGGGGGATCCCTGCCAACATCAGGAGCTAGGTGACCCCACTGTCATAATGCCCAGTGTGGGCAAACCAGCACAGTGCCACCTAGGAAGAATAGAGTAGTGTGAGCTGTCAGGCTTCAGCAGGGTACCCTGTACGGCTGGAACCAAAGCAATCCCTAGCCCACTCGACTGCGCCCCACAAACCCCATAATTCCACTTCAATTGGGTAAACAGGTTAGGATCCCATTTCTTGAAAGATGAGGCCCCTGGCCATGGCTCACTTCCTCTTTCCTCTTACCAACACTGTGCAGCTGGTCCTTCTTTACAATCTCCTTCTGAAGGCACCATGATCAGAAGCATCTCTGGTTGCCATGGGATCCGTGACACCACAGGCTGTCATTCTGTGACCTCAGGCGCTGTCTGAGGTGCAGGCACGAGGTCACTGAAGCCACTCCTCAAGATCCAGTAAGTCCAATGCCCGGAACAGACACTGGGAAAGACAGAAAGTGCGTGATCCTACGAAGCCTGGATACTCTGCACCCTTCACACCTGCCATGCCCTAAGCCAGCCCATTCCACTGAGAATACAGCCGCTCTCCGATCTTTTTTTTCTCAGGGAACAGGAACAGTGGAAGCCAAAATGGAGGTCATTTGCAGAGGGGAACAGAATGAAGTTGAAAGATTGCGAGATCCAGGATATAACTTTCAGTCACTTATCTCACTCCACTCTACCTTGATAGAGCGAGCCACAAAGCTAAGGAGTAGCAGGTGGAGATTGCTTGAGAAATTTGTTTTCTTCCTGCCAGCAAATTTCGATTCTGGTACCCTAGACCCCGTGAGCCATCACCACTTCCCTTTTTTCCTCTTTAGATTTACTGACAGGGTCTGGCTGTGTTCCTGAGGAATTCTCTAACTGGGAAAAATATTTGCCAAGGAGAAATAACTTTTGCTCCCTCATCAATTAATAAGATAGTAGGCAAGGTCCAGCACCTCCACAGTGTTGTGACTTATGCCCAGATATCTCCTGGTTTGAAATTGTCCAAGGAAAATGGCAGAAGGAAACAGAGGAGTGAAGAAGGTGTCAGTGGTTTTTGACTCAAAAGGCTATGGATCCAGGTGTGAATGAACCCGATATCTGCCTTCATACTGACAACCTGAGCATATTCTGATTCTCACACATGCCTACCTCACTTTCTGTCTCCCCGCTCTTGGTCTTCATGCACTAACATTATTTTTTGCCCTGTGTTCAGCTACAAACCTTTTCCTCCTTCAATAGTTAGGGATCAACATTTCCCATCAGGATGCACAACTTGATTGTGGGTCTTGATGTGCATGAGTGTTTTCTTGCAGGATTGCTGTTGAAAAGAAGAGAAGATATTCTAAGGAATTTGGTGACTTTTTTGGGGGGCTGGGAAGTCTGCAAAGAATTGGACAGAGTGAGAGCAGTGGAGGATCTAGAGGGTACCTAAAAGTGGGTCCTGCAAAGCTGAAGAGATGGCTCCTCTTGGAGAGTGCTCACCTAGCATGCACAAGGACCAAGGTTCAAGTGGCTTCCTGGCCCTCAGACAGGAGGGGACTGAAAGACTTTTGAATATGGCAACTCTCCCTCCTCTCATCCTTTTCTTCCCTTTTCATCAACTCAAACACCACAGTTGGAAATGAACCAGTTGATTCCCATAGCACAAGAAATAAAAGTAAGAATCAACAACTGGGATAGATTCAAACTAAAAAGCTTTCTCTCAGCAAAGGTAACTATCAGAAATGTGAAGAGAGAGCCTACAGAGTGGGAGAATATCTTTGCCAACCATACTTCAGATAGAGTGCTAATTTCCAGAATCTATAAAGAA